>JAULKM010162980.1:0-16279 GCA_032355605.1 Rubia tinctorum | reverse complement strand
AATTACTGGAAGGCTCACATGAGGGTGTTTATCAATTCTCTGGATGAACTTGCATGGCACTTTGTTGAGAACGAGTGGAATCATCCAACTAAAGATGAAGAATCTAGCTCCAAGGAGATAGAGGGAGAGTTAAGTTCAAGGAAACGAATGCTCAAGGATAAATCATCTTGGTCTCTAGACGAATTGAAGGCTTCACTGGCTAATTCCAAAGCATTGAATGGTATCTTCACAGCAGTGGATGAAAATCAATTTAAACTCATCTCTACATGTCATCAGGCTAAGAAAGCATGGGATATCTCGCAGACTGTACATGAAGGAACCAGTCGAGTACGTGAATCTAAACTACAAATGTTGGCAACTAAGTTCAAAGAATTGAAAATATAGAATGATATGATTGCCACATTCAATGGGAAACTCAGAGGCATCTCTAATATGGTTTATCAATTGGGAAAAGTTTATAAGGAATCTAAACTGGTGACGGAGACCTTGAGAGCACTGCCCAAGAGATTTGCTATGAAGGTTGCGGCAATAGAAGAAGCTAGAGATGTAGCCACAATATCCTTGGATGAATTGATGGGATTACTACAAACGTATGAGATGAACATGGAATAACCTGCAAAGAAAACTCAGAAGGAGTTGGCCTTTAAAGCATCTTCACCACGGGTTGATCATGAATCAGTTAGTGAGGATGATATTGAAGAAATTGCTCTCATCACTATGAATTCCTCAAGAATACTGAAGAAGGTTGTGAAAAATAAATCACAAGAGAGAACTGGAGGAAATAGACCACGTGGACAAAACTTTGGTAAAAACCTCAGAAATCGCATGGTACAAGGAAACCAGCAGTTCACTAGAAATCAAGGTGGTGAAGCAAAACAGAAAGGAAGGATTCAGTGCGGAAAATGTGAAGGTTTTGGGAATATTCAGTCTGAATGTGCCAATACCGGGAAGAAGGAAGAAATATTGTATGTTACCTCATGGAGTGAGGATGAAGAAGATGGGAAAGATGAAGAGGAACTTACCAGTAATTATGGGACATTTGGAGCAAAAATCCGTGAAGAAGTTGTGGACGTATGTTTCAACATAGATAATGTTGTATGTTCCAACACAGATACTGTATGTTCCAACATACGTTCTGGAGATACTTACAGTGAAGATAAAGATCAATCTGTGAGTGACAAAGATATCTATGCTTCATACGAAAAAATGCATGACATGTGGTAAAGGTGGCAGATGCCAATAAATCCCTGAAGATTGAGAAAAGTCAATTGGCTGTACAAAGAAGGAATTGAAAGTGCAGGTTGAAAAACTTAAGAGTGAAGTTGAAGATCTGAACGTGAAAGTAAATTCCATGACTGAGAGGGCAGAATTGGTAGGAGCAACAATCAGGAAGTTAAATTCCGGCAAGGTAAATTTAGACGACATTCTGACCATGGGAAAGAGATTCAGAGATCGGCAAGGGATTGGTTATGGCAATGTATCATGCGATATTGGAAATTTTAAAATGGAAGTTCAAGATATGAAGAGAAAGGTGATTAAGGCTCATTCATGAAAACCTTTCATATGTAGTTATTGCATGTTTAAATGTCATACCGAGAAACTATGTTTAGTACTACTGAGAGGTATCATGAACGGATTTCAATTGTTTGTATGTTCCAACATAGAAGCTACCCAACGGTCAAAGATGGTTCGAAAGGCATGGGTTCCTAAACACATGAATACCTGTTTTGTTGCTCATACTTCACTTATTGCATATTCTAGATACTCGTGGTACTTTGATAGTGGGTGCTCTCGTCACATGACCGTAACTCATGAGTTTTTTACGAAAATAAAATCATATGGTGGTGATTTTGTTACCTTTGGAGATGGAAAGAAGAGTTGAGTCATTGGCAAAGGTGAAATGTACATTGAAGGATTTTCGGTGTTTACAAGTGTGTTGCACGTTAGGATTTAAAGGCAAATTTGTTGAGTATTAGTCAGTTGTATGATAACAATATGACAGTTGAATTTCATAAAGACAAATGTGTGGTGAGACATGGGAATGATAAAGTACTTTTTGGTATTCGATCATCAGAAAATTGTTATCTTCTGGAGCAAGAAGTACGATATTTAAATTCAAAACAAGATGAAGGCACACTGTGACATAGGAAGCTTGGTCATATCAACTACAAAACCTTGGTGAAAATCGCTAATTCAAAGGCAATACGAGGAATTCCTATGCTTACGACCAAGAGTGGAACTGTATGCGGACCATGTCAACAAGGTAAACAGATCCGGTCTCCTCACTCTTCAGTATAGTAAATTACTACCTCAAGGAATCTTGAATTACTGCATATGGGCTTAATGGGTCCAGTCAATACACCTAGTGTGAGTGGAAAGAAGTACATTTTCGTGTGTGTTGATGATTTTTCTAGATTTACTTGGGTGGCGTTTCTCAAAGAAAAATCTGATACCGTGGATGTGTTTAGAAGTTTGGTGATAAAATTGCAGACATCGAAGGGAAGTCTGGTTGGAAAGATAGTCAGAATCGGAAGTGATCATGGCAGGGAGTTTGAAAACTCTCAATTCAGTGATGAACTTGGTATTCAACATGAATTTTCTGCTCCAATCACTCAACATCAGAATGGCATGGTCGAAATGAAGAATATAACACTTCAGGAGATGGCTCAAGTCATGCTTGCAGAAAAGGCATACACAAAAAATGGTGGGCAGAAGCTGTTAATACAACCTATTATACTATCAATCGAGTGTATCTTCGGTCGTTTACCAACAAGACATCTTACGAGATTTGGAAGGGAAGGAAGCCAAATGTATCTCACTTTTATGTGTTTGGAAGCAAGTGTTATATTCTAAGAGATAGAGATCCATTGGACAAGTTTGACAATCATAGTGATGTTGGTATATTTTTGGGGTATTATGTGAACAGCCGAGCATACCGTGTGTATAATCTTCAAACAAATCGCTTATGGAGTCAATCAATGTTGTTGTGGATGATTCGGATGACAAACAGGATTCAAAGGACAAAGAAGATTAACCAGATGTTGAGTATGTTCCAACACAGATTAATTCGCCAGTACCATCAGACTATGTTGGAACACATGATCAAGCAGAAGAGCAGGCAGTGTCTGCAGAAGAAGAGTGTGTTGGAACATTCTCCCTCACACCCAATCTGTATGTTCCAACACAGGAGATACCAGAACCGATTTCAAGAAGAACCCGATTAATTCCTAGAGTGAATTACCGAGAGCTCCCCAGACTGCAATGTTTCATCTCACTCATTGAACCAAATAATTACAAGGAAGCTTTACTTGATGAATACTGGATTGCTACAATGTAAGAAGAACTCAAACAGTTTTAACGCAATGATGTGTGGTATCTTACTCCTCGTCTGAAAGGTGTCAATATTATTGGTATGGATTTTCAAGAACAAGTCTAATGCTGATGGACAGAATTCTCGCAATAAAGCTATACTGGTGGCACAAGGATATATTCAAGTAGAAGGTGTCGACTTTAATGAAACTTTTGCACCAGTGCTCAGGTTAGAATCTATTCGCATCTTGCTTCCTATTTCTTTTACTATGAATTTTACATTATATCAGATGGATGTGAAAAATGTATTTCTAAATGGAATGGTGAGTGAAGAGGTATATGCGGAACAACCTAAAGGATTTGAAGATCCTCATTATCCACATCATGTGTATTGACTCAAGAAGGCACTATATGATTTGAAACAAGACCTAGAGCATGGTATGAACGACTGACAAACTTTCTACTTAAGAAAGGTTATCGTCAAGGGGGAGTAGATCGTACATTGTTTGTGCTCACGAAATCATCCAAGTTTTTTATAGCTCAAATTTATGTGGACGACATTGTGTTTGGCTCTACTTCATCGACTATGGTGAATGATTTCGTGTCTCTAATGCAAGCCAAATTTGAAATGAGCATAGTTGGTGAACTCACTTATTTCCTAGGGCTTCAAGTTAAGCAAGAGAAAATGGTTTTTTCATAAACCAAAGCAAGTATGTCTTGAATCTTGTGAAGAGGTTCGGACTTAATGGTGCACGTGTTATTCGAACTCCGATGGAAACCACAGAAAAATTGGTGAAGGATGAGAAAGGTGTTTCAGTCGATCAAAATTTATACATAAGCATGATTAGGAGTCTGTTGTATCTTACTGCTAGCCGACCAGATATATGTTTCAGCGTAGGCGTCTGTACAAGATTTCAGGCTGATCCTAAGGAATCTCATTTGACTGCAGTAAAAAGAGTTATTCGATATGTTAGTGGGACTTCTGATTATGGCATCTGGTATTCTAAGAATCAAGATTCAAGTCTTATTGGATACAGTGATTTTGATTGGGCTGATAATTCAGATTATCATAAAAGTACAACTTGGGGTTGCTTTTTTATTGGCATGAATTTGGTCTCTTTGTATAGTAAGAAGCAAAATTTGATTTCCTTATCATCTGCTGAAGCTGACTATCTTACAGCCGGAAATTGTTGTGCACAATTATTATGAATGAAACAAATATTGAATGATTATGAAATTCAACAAGGGCCTCTAAAAATCACGTGTGACAACAAAAATGCAATTGACATCTCTAAGAATCCGGTTCAGCACTCTAGAACGAAGCATATCAACATCAGGCACCATTTATTAGAGATTTGGTTGAAAGAAGGAGGTTGTAGTAGCCTATGTTCCAACATGTGAGCAGTATACAGATATATTCATTAAACCGTTGGATGCCTCAACCTTTGAATTTCTTAGACAACACCTTGGTGTGTGTTGAATGTGAGGTACGCCTGAAACTCTTTTGTACAATATGTATATTTTATTGTCCAATTATTTTTTGTTTCAAAAAAATCAGAAAAACAAAAAAATGAATGACAAAAAACCAAAAAAAAATGCTGGAAGAAGAAGAATAGATGAAGTGGATGGATAGTATGTTGGAAGTTAAAGATGTGATATGATTTGACTTGAGAAGAAAAGTTATTAGTGTCTTGGAAAGGTAAATAGTGGGCATGGCTAGAGAGGTAAAAAAAAGGGAAGGAGTTATTTTTTGTTCAAATTCTACAATCTCTCCACAATCCCTCTATTTCGGCAAGTGCACTATCCTACCTCTACCAAAACTCTCAAAAATTTTGAACTTGTCTTGGGAAGTTGTGCAATATGAGAAAACTCCTTAAATAACCTAGAATTTACCGTGATTATACAATGGCCGGAAACATGAAGCCTATTCTCCTCACTTTCGGCAAACCTGAGAAGAAATTATCAAGCAAGGAGGCAGCATGAACCTCTGCTAAACCTGAGAAGGACTCTTCAAGCAATAAAAAACTACAATATCTAAAGGTAACCGCTATTGAAACCACTCAAGTAATCTGGAAGGGAAAGATTTTTTTATTCTTTAGATGAATTTTCTAAGTGGATACAAGCAAACCATGTTTTCGTTGATGTAAGGAACTTAGGAAACCGTAAAGTGGAGTTTTTGCATGTTAAAATGGATGAGGTGCTCTCGGAAGATATAGGAGAGCTTTGTAACATTGAGCATTTTGAGGTTATATTGCTGAGGGGAATATAAGAAACGTAGGGGAAAAGACATGTTCCATGTTTATACTTATATTATCGGTAGAAGTTATGAGAAAATTGAAGAGATTTATGATGCGGGTGATGAGGGCTTGGAAGTAATTAGGTCTACGGATCAGTTGAATGTTTTTCGGTTTGATGCCGTGAATGCTAAGAGGGTTGAAAAGCTCAAGGCTTTAAAGCCTCCGGTGATAGAACTATCCGACAGTGATGAAGAAGCAGATGTTGGGTATGTTCCAACATACCAGCATGAATATGAGATGGAAGTTGATGAGCCTGATTTGGTTTCTGCTAGGGATAGTATGAGAAATCAAGACTTTCCAATGCATGAGGAAGCTGGTTATGATGATTCGGAGGGGTTGATGAGAGGGGGAGAAGACCCCACAATGGAGACTGTTGAAACAGAGGAGAAAGCACAGTATGTTCCAACCTAGGGACAGTAAGCTGGAACAAACTGCACTGAGCAGCAACAAGCAGAGAATGAACTTGTTCTCGCATATTCCGGTGATGAATCTAGATAAATTCATTCAGAATAGGATGGCCAAGAGGAAGAACACTGAGGCTAAGTCTTCACAACCATCTAAGAAGAGCAAGGTGGCAGAACCCTTTCCAAAGAAGAAGAAGAGAACCGTACTACCACCTCCTATGGTAAGTCATACGTTTTCTGAGATTTACTATGATGCAAACTGTAAGGAGATGAGTGAAGTATTTTCTCAGAAAAAGGTTATTGCTGAAAGGCCTGTAGATTTGGTGGCTTATAAATCCAATGAATTTTCTGATTTTCTTGAGATGATTGGCATGAAGAAGGTTGCCACTGGGTTTCTAGATTACAACAAATAACTTGTTTGTGAGTTTTATTCGAATCTTATGGCTGGAAATCTTGAGGAAGATTCACCCTGGTGTGACCGGGTGTATGTGCGAGGAAAAATTGTAAATTTCTCGGCTGAAAAGATTAACATGCTATTGGGGCTGAAAAACGCCAGAGTTTGAGGGTATTTTTGATGAATAAATGGAGGTTTTGGATGATCAAATCTTGACTGAGATATCAGGAGGAATCAATACGGAATAGGCTGCAACTAGATACTCTCAAGCATCCTGCTTGACCTCCAGGTTCTTTGGGCTGTATCAGGTGGCCGAAAATTGCTGGATGCCGTCCTAAAACACCACAACCCTTACTCATGAAGTGGCAAGGTTACTCTACTGGGTTAGAACACGGAGGTCAGTTAACCTTGGCCTACTTATACAGCAGGCTATTGTGCGTCAAACCATCTCTCCAAAGACCAAGCAAGCATTGGTGTACCCTTGTATTATCTCAGCTTTAGTTAGAGATGAATGAGTAAAAGCAAAGCCAAAGGATGAAATCATGGAGACTTAGCCGTTAAAGCTAAACAAGAAAACCTTCGGTTTGAGGAAGGTGAATGACTTACCATGGAAGTCGAAGTCTACTGGTTCTAGTTCTGTTCAAGAGGACAAACAAGCTAACTTGGTAGTTTTGAATGCTAGGTTAGGTGTTATTTCTACCCAACTTGCTGCTTTGGAGGCAGAGAAGACCAAGTTAGAAGCCAAGAGGGCTCAGCATGAAGGATAGAGAGCTACTCCTGAACATGATTGATTGTTGAAGGACTATGTTCCAACATAATAAGTATGAGTTTCAGGGGGAGCATATTTTTAATTTTGATGGTTTTTGTTCGTATTTTGCGATGACTTTGGCATGTTTAATGGCCCCAAAGGGGGAGATTGGTATTATTTTGGATTTCGGAATTAATTTGGATTTATGGTTTTTTCATGTATGTTCCAACATAGATTGATTTCTGGTATTCTGATGATTATGTACGATGGAAGTTTTTCTTTTGGTTTTATTAGTCCAAAATGGTTGGTTCCACAAAATACCAAAGGGGAGATTGTAAAGTCATGTGCATCTCATGGATTATTGTGTTGGCATTTGTGAACTAGTGTTAAAGAAGAAGAAATTTCCATGTTGGAACATACTACGGAAGTTCAGTTTTTGGCGACTAGAATATTGCGGCAAAATTAATTTATGAAAAGTTGGAGATTTAGCAATATTGGATTCAACCATTTAGAAGCATAATTGTTTTATGGAAAATTCCTATAATTATGAAATTGGAGTTGTAGAATATTATGAGATATTTGAGATAAGGAAAATCCCTTTATTTATGGAATTTGGATATGCTTCAGAAGCAGTTAAGGAATAAGAATATTATGGAGATAATCGTGGTTCATTTTGATCAGCATATGGACTATAAATAGAGGACATTAATGGCTGCAAGACGTGTGAATTTAATTGAGAAAAATCAGTACTTCAGATTTACATTCTGCCGAGAATTTTTGCAAAGAGCTAGATTTTATATTTTTCAACATACGTGACATGTTGATCAAGTTCAGAGTCGTATACCTTAATTTCTCGGGAGGAGGAGATTCAAAGATGAGTTTCAATGTCAGAGGGAGTCTAATCAAGGCGGATCGGTAGCAAGAGGAGCTTGCAAAATCTACACGTAAATAATTAGAAGATAAGTATAGTTGTAGGGTATACTTTGTACTATTTCTCTTATTAGTGGATTTATTCTGAACTGGATCAGGCCTCGCAGACGTAGGTGGATTTCACCGAACTGCGTAACCAAGTTGTGTGTCTCATGCATTATTTACTTTACAAACTTGGTTAAGTTAGAATACGTTGGAACATAAGCTTGATAGATTAACCTAAAAATGGTAAAACCAGTTTTTCAAATTCAAACAAATAGTCACAACTCAAAACACAAACTTGCCTCAAGTTGTGCGAGATCTTGAGGGTCCAAATTACATCCAGTCAGAACACAGAGAACAACGTCACCATCTCTCTCCCCCTCGTTGTCGCCTCCCTTCTCCCTCTCTCCTCCCCTTCACCACCGTCGTCGGTAACCCTAGTTCTCCACCTTTCCGACCTCTGCCAACACCTGTAATCCTAGTCCCCCCGTCACCCTGCTCATCTTTCCACCTCAGCTCTGCCATAGAATTCAGCCATCAAACAGTTGAATAAAAAGTCAATGGAGTCAAAAGTTATTTTGGAACTTTCTGAGATTGGACGATTATATTGACACTTTCACCTTAAAGTCAGGGTCATTTTAGCACTTAACTCTTATTACTATTTGGAAAAGTGTCATATTAGACCAATCACGAAAAATCTCGTTTGAATAACTTTTAAGGTCAAATTATAATTATTTACACATTGCGATAATTTTTTTTTAAATTCAAAATTATAGAAATGTCTTCGCATTAAATAAAAAAAATCATCAAATCTACCCGATTAGTTATACCAATTATAAAATAACCTCTCTAACGATCAATCAGTCTAAAACAAAACTTTATGTCAATATTATATTTTATTTACTATCAAAAATTGAAATGTATTTATTTTACTAAATTTTGATAAAAACATTATATTTTTTACTATGAATATATATAATATATATTTGTGTTTATTTATAAAAATATAAAAATAAATTTTGAATTAATATACAATCAACTATAAATAATATAGTACTTAAAACATGATATATATATATATATATTCATAATTAATCAAATAATTACGTAAAAAAAATTAAGAAAAAATAATTTTTTAAAATATTGGGTCTCCTGACAGGCGGTCTGTCCATAAGTTTATTAACATACCACTTATTTTTTTACCTTAGGCACTGCATTTGTTAACTTACATATTAAATTTTGAAATTTTAAAAATATTTTTTATATTACATATTTTTATATTTTCACATTCAAATACATATTATTACTTGTTTTAACTTTTAAAATAAAAAATTTAAATTTTATAAAAAAAATTACAACATTTAAGGTAAAATCACTATGGACTATCCATAAAATTATGGAAATACCGTCTTTCCTGACACATTCTCTTTTTTAAATAAAATGGGAAAATTATTCTCACTAAGTAGAATGAAAAATAATTTTATCTTTCTTAAATAACTGATAAATTTTGTAATTAAATAAAATGTAACCTTTTATTTTAAATTATATGAAAATAAATATTAGTATGATTTTAAAATATTCATTTTATTAAATAAGATATATTCTTTTAATATTTTTTATTTATATGATTTGGGATTTTTTGTAACCCATCCCGACCCGTTTGACCCTAAACTTTGGGCTGATTTTGGTTAGAACAGCTGACCGGTGGGTCAGTACTAACCCTGTCTCTATCCCTACCTCGTCCTAGTTCACTATCCATCAATAAATTTGATACTATTTTGATTGAAATATATATATATATATATGTGTGTGTGTGTATAATTTTGTGTGATATTTTACTACATTTATCGTAACACATAATTATAGAATTTTTTTATACGTAATTTAAGATATTAAAATTTTAACATATCTTTAAATAGTAAAAAAAAAGAAGTAAGACAGAAATAGGGGGACGGTGATAGCCTTTATTACCAGCTGGATAACCCAGACGGTGATAGCCTTTCTTGCCATTGAGTTATTTTGTTGGCGTCCATTTGAAGAGAAAAAATGCAGCAGTAAAAACACATTCTTCCAAAAATTCAATTAACAGGTTAGTATGAAAGCGCAACACTCGAGACACATTTAACAATGACGATACTTGCACTCTACACGACCATTCTGATGTGGTGTGTCAACCATAGAAGTCTCAAACAGAATGCCAGATTCAGCAAAGTATAACCGCAAAGGTAAAAACTATGTATCATTATCAGCTCGGACATGACAAACAATGCAACCGAACTGATTCTTGATTAAAGCATAAAATTTTATAAATATAGAAGTTACATTTGACTTAGCCACTAATAAGTAAATCCAAATAGCTCGGGAATAATCAACTATAATTTTAAAAAAATGAAATGCACCACTACAAGAAGGCGACCTATAATGACGCAGACGGAATATCAAAAGAAATCTGCAAGCACGAATCTTTGAGGAACAATCAAGGGTTTCAAGAACAAGCCCTAAGTTTTGGTTCTGGAGTCCACCAGAGAGAAAATATTCTCTAAGATAATATTATATGAAAGATAAAATATCTGAATTGTACAAGAGATTCTTAAATACTATAATGAAACCATGGACTGATAAAAGGAAAATTTGGAAATAAATCAGAAATAAAACAAAAACTAGGAAAATAGTCAAAACAGTAAATTATCATTTTGAGCACTTAAACGAGCTCAAATGGCCGGAAAAAAACCCAGGCATTCGCCCTTTATCATATATATATATAATTTTTCTCCCCGTCGAGACGGTTCCAACGGCACCTGCCTTGCCTGACTCTGGCACCGACTGCATAACGTATGCTCAAATTGTATCGAACCTTTATGGCGATCCATCGCTTCTTCAATATTCGCCGACATTCGGCCTGCATCATATAAGGGCCCCAAACAATTTAGAGCATAATAATAAATGGCATCTCAATGTAGATATATAAATCACATGAGTAACAGTGGTATCTCTAAAATGTATAGAACCATAATGTGTAGCCGACGACACAGATGCATCAGGCAGTAGAACATTAACAAAATCATTAGCAGCAGTAGTATCAATAACAGAAACCTTTTCACGAGTAATGTTATATGAGGCTCCCGAATCAACAATCCAAGTTAAAGTAGACTTACCTGACCCATGGTCAAAAAGAGAAGTGAACTGATTAAATAAATTGGGGTTCGTACACCACTGGTCGTTAGACAGAGCAGGACTAAATTCATATCAGAAGAGGTGCCGAAGGAGGTAGCCACTGCAAAACTTTGAGGCGATTTCATTGCATTGACGAACGGCGGCGGGGAACAGCGTCTCTGGCGGTTGGAACGCCGGGTGCAGCGGTGACTGGTAGAGCTGGCACCTTGTTCTTGCAGCGTTGGTTCCGTCCTCCATCTCCGTGAACTATTCTGGATAGCCTGTGAGCTTGAAACAGGTAGATTTTTTATGACCCTTGCAATTACAATGCGTACAAATGAGATTCTTACATTCATCAACTATAGTGAGAGCTCCAGGTAAAGATCTTGAAGGTGGTGGGCGACGAGCAACATATGCCACAGAGTTAGTTGAAGGTTCACGAGATCGCATGACGGCTTTGTAATTATCCTCTTGAGACACAAGGGCATAAACGAGCATGATGGATGGAAATGGTTCATAAGTCATGAAATTGGATCGCAAGGTGTGATAGCATTCATCCAAATCGAGGAGAAATTGACAAATCATCTCTTTCTCAAAGTTATGGAAGGCAGCAACAATAGAATTATATGTGCACATTAGTATGCAAGCTTCACATGAACAAACTCAATGAGGGTGAAGAGATTTGTAGTCATCATACATTTTCTTGAGTTTTCCAAAATAGATGACAATAGTCTAACCATTCTGGAGACAATTGATGTATTCATCGCACATCTGTAGAACTTTCAAACCATTACCAAGAGAAAAAGTCCAGCTAGATCATCCCACAACTCCTTAACAGTGGAAAAATAGGTCGTAGTAGATCGTAAAGTTGGATCAACAGTCTGCAAGATCCAGCAAACAAGGGTAGTATTCCCTCCAGGCCAATCTTCAGAATCAAGACTATCAGTCGAGGGTTTACTAATGGTTCCATTAATGAAATAAATTGTATTCTTAGCAAGCAAAGCATTACAAATTGCAGTGCACTACTGGAAAACACCCACATAGGCACCAGTATATTAGTGATATTGGTGCTACAAAACCAAAATACCGGTGCATATAATAAATTCAGTAGCGGTAGACAAACAACCGGTGCCTTTGAACAAAAATATATATTCATAATCCTTTCTTATTTCACTTTGTAACTTCTAAGTAATCAACACCCCCATAAGCACCGGTATGTTAGTGATATCGGTGCTACAAAATCAAAATACCGGTGCATATAATAAATCATCACCGGTACACAAAAAATGATGCCGGTGAATATCAAGAAATTTATTAGTGCTTTTCACAGGCACCGACTTTATGTTCTAGACTAACTTATGGGTTAGACATGTACTAGCGTTTTTCAATATTTCACCAAGAAATTTATTTACATTATATTTCCATATTTAGGCAAGAATAACAAAAATCATGTAAATTAGAGCAATGGTAATGTGATGACACAATTTTGTACCACAATGCAATTTTCAAAGAATTATGTTACAAGCTCTTTCGTTCACCCATTGTAACCCAATTTTCAATAATCTAATTTTCTCTTATTTAATTGCATTTTAATTTCTCCAATTTTGTGATTCGCCTCCTCTGAATTTATTTTCATGGACATAATTGTAAAAAATAAAAAGTTAACTTATAGGGCAAAATATACTAGCACCGGCATTGTTTTTCAACTATGCCGATGCTACTGTGTAGCGGGAAAATAAAAAAATTAAATTTTTGTACAATATTTTTGAGGGATTATTTTGAGCACCGGTAACACAATCATAGACACCGGTCATACTACCGGTGCTAGGTACTTTGAATATTTTTCTTCTCTTTGCTCTCGGGGAGGAAAAATAAATTAAAACACCCATTTAAAGCAGTGTCATGCAGTTGCGTTTGAAGTACCTAGCACCAGTATGATCAACATGGGCACTGGTTTTCATACCGATGCTATGGTGTTAAAAAGAAAAAGCCCAACTTTGCCCAAGTTAGAGCACCGAAACCCTAATCATGTAAAACCCCTCATCTCCTAATAACCCTCACTTTACCACATCTCCCTACATATGCCTCATCTGCCTCCTCCTCTACCACATCTCCCTCTCCACCGTCGCCTAGCCTTTGAAGGCTTCGACGCCGATGACTCCCTCTCCGCCCCTCTAGATCCACCGCCGATGTCGACGACGCTTCTCCTCCGGTCGCACACCTTTGAGCCCTTCTTCGAGTGCGCTACCTCCGCCGCTTCACCTTCGCTCTATCTCTGTTGCTCCGGCCGTTGTCTCATCCGCTGTGGTGTACTAGCCCAGACGCATTCTCCCGGACCGGGCCCAACACCATCTCCCCGCACTCTGGTCGTTGGTTGGAGTCGCGAGCTCCTACGAAAATGTTGAGTTTAGCTCAGATCCACCTCGCCTCAGCCCTTGCATTCGGCCTCACCTTCACAGTTCTGGTTCGTTGATATTATCTATGGTTTATGGAGATTAGGTTTTAGTTTTTATGATAATTGATGTTGTTAATCTATGTTTAGGTGTAGTTTGTTTCATGAATTAAGGGTTGATATGTATTTTTAGATATATGTAATGAACTTTTGGGTTGTGGTTATGAATATTCCAGTTTTTTACATGAACTTCTGGTTTTTTTGTGTTCTGTTCGATCTATAGGCAACAGTATTTTGAGCATTTTCATGCTGGTGCCTATGTAGATATATACCGGTATCTATGGGGGTGTTTTCCAGTAGTGGTGGTCCATCCAAGATAGTTTTCTCCACCTTTCAGAACAGCATGACAGATGACCAAACCGGAACCGTCAGAAGGATGGATGTAGTACGGATTTTAGGTTTTAGGTTCATGATTTTAGACTCTAGTACCATATAGAAAATAAAGGTATAATGTTATGATTTTATTCATAATCTCAATTATATTGTATAATGGTACAAGAGACCCATGGAGAATCATAAAAGAAAAATGATGTCGATATTTCTTAATAGATCTAGAAGGATCTTTTTCTTCGGTCAATTCTGATGTAATTAAAATTAGAGTTAGGAAGTTGCGTTGAATCAATCGTACTGCGGTACTTCTTCATCACGTACGCTCTGATTCCTGCGAACTTTCACGGCGATCAGCATGTAGAAAGATGTACTTTCACGGAGTAATGTGTTCTCCAGAATAATTTCAAAAGAATTAAATTAAATTATGAAGTATTAATTATGTACAGCTAAGCTACGTACAAACGCAATGTATATTAAAGGCAAGATGTACCTTGTAGGACAAGGTATTAAGTATAGATGGTGACAATGCAATTACCTAAACCCTCATCTGTGTACTGAATAATACTGGTAGCGAACCATATTATTGAACCATGTTTACGTGGGCATGTTATGTGCATGATATCTCCAAATAATGAGAACCTGACAAGTGTTTGAATTATATTTTTAATCGAAATATTAAAAGTATTCTAATAAAGTAGAATGAAAATAATTGTATTTTTCTTTATTAAGTGAATAATTATAATTAAATATAGGCAAAGTATTGGGAAAGACGGTCTTTCCACAACCTTATGGGAAACGGAGTTTAATTAGAATAATAATAGGTAAAAGGTCTTTGTTGCAATATTAAAGTTTTATTATGCAACGTGTAATAGTTATAAATTTTATAACCCAGTTCATGCAACCCGAAAATTTTATCTTAGTTTCTTCTAATTTACACTTTAAACCTTGGTATTTCCATGACTTATGGAAAGACCGTCTTTCAAGAGACGGACTCAACAATTTTTAGTGTTTGGTAAATTAATAAAAAAATAGTTTATATTGAAAGCAGAAGTTGTTTTTTGGGGGAAAAACAAAAGCTGGCATCCCTCTACTTTCAAAATAAACTAGCATTGCTTATAAACACAGTTCTACCAAACAAATACTATATCAAATGAATTTATTTTAGTAAATGGTTATTGTTGTGAATTTTACACACATCACATTAGGACTGAGATTGCTCAACATTAGTGAAATATAGGTAGGAACCAACAACAACTAAACCAACAAGAACTGCATACAATGCCATCTTTGACAACTTCCGGCCCATTTCAGATGATGCCATTGTTGCTGCACTCCCTTTATCATCATTAGCATTTCGTGGATCGTCGTGATATTTTTTCTGATTAGACACTTGATCGGATTCTTTACTAGCCGAATCAGCATTTCATGTATCGTCGTTATATTTTTTCTGATCGGATTCTTTACTGGCCAACTCCGCAGTTTTCTCACTCTCTTGATCATTCAGCTTTGGCAACTTGACTTGAAGTATGCCCTTTTCAAAATTGGCGTTGATTCTGTTGGTGTCGGTGTTAGGTTTAATAGGGAATTCCTTCCGGAAGTGGAGAGATATACCACCTTCACTTTCCTTTTCTCCGCTAACCCTCACTAGGTTTGTTGAAGTGAGTTGCACCCGCATTTGTCCTTCCTTAAAACCTGCTGATTTTATTTTGCAAGTTTTTATTTTTTTGTTAAGATGCAATAATAAGATAGATATGTAATGCTAAAATCATACGAAAATAAGAAGTAATGGTAGATATAAAGAATAGGAATAAACTACTCCCTCTGTCCTGGCCAATTCTGCACACTTTAACTTTCGTCAATTGATTCAAAAAAAGTTTGATCATTAATAACTATAATTATGTGTGGATACAATTTATGAAAAGTTTATATTTTCAAAATACATTCTATCAAAAATCTAACAAGATCACATACGACAGAATTCTAATTAACTTACTTATTAATTCAATTTTGAGGTCAAAGTTAAGCAATTTTGAGGTCAAATTTAAGCAATTTTGATTAAGTGAATATATAGTTAGATTGCAAATTGGGATGGGACAAAGGGATCAGTAAATCTTACTGGGTACATAAAGAAGAATGGTGTCACCATCTTTCTCTTGCACCGTTTCAGTTGTCGGGTCAATTTCAGATGATCCTAACGTTGATGCACTCCCCTTATCATCATTCGCATTTCGTGGATCGTCGTTATATTTTTTCTGATCGGACACTTGATCGGATTCTTTA
>JAULKM010162971.1:0-16279 GCA_032355605.1 Rubia tinctorum | reverse complement strand
TTCTATTTGACTTGTTGCTTAAGTGGATGATTTTTGTAAGCATTTTTGCACAACTTGTCGAACTATTAGCCTGCTTCAAAATTATCGTGTTTGTGAAATGAAAATTTATGTTATTCTCAACTGCTCGCCTGCTTCTGACCTTACTACCGGCTACCATTTTTTTAGTTTGAGTTTCCTCGTGTCGACTGTAAGTGCCTGATCCTTATTTATTTATCTAATTTGGTAAACACTAGGTTTCGCTTTATATTGCTGCTGAAGGTGAGGAATTTATCATTTAAAATTTGAAGAGGGATGAAGAGTCACCCGAAAAAGAAAGGAAAGATACTTTATCACCAAGTGATATTTTTTGGTAACAATAGATTCCAAACCTCTAGAAATAAAAACCATGGACCAATGGTCGATTGGCTTTGCGGCTGAAACTTATAATTTCTTCTTCTTTTTGTGCTTTTTTGTCTGCCTTGTATATGCATTATTAAGAAGAAGTAGAAGATATGAGCATGTAGTTTCAAGTTTAGGACACATGCCTAGTTGAAAAAAGGGGGTAATTATTGCATTTTGGAATATGAAGTCTGACGGTGGGTAGTTGAAAAAAATAATAAAGGGGGTCATTATTACCTTGGGAAGAGAAAAATGAGGTATACTTTTCAGAAAAATGGAGTAAAATTTTCAAAAATATTATATTTCCACCTTCATAGTTATTTACCCTTTTCTACAACTTCTCTATCCCGGTATTCTGGAAAGTTGAGATAGCTCTGGGATTTTTTGTGCTAAAATCTTGCTGTCGAGAGGTAGACGTTAGTTAGGAGTCTAACAGTTCCCTTCAGCTAAATTTTTTTCTGGTATGGAGAAATCCGGGGTATTCAAGAAGATTTTTGGAGAACCGGTATGCACGATAAACCTGTCAGAAAGTGAGATGCTAGAACCCTGGAACGGCATTCTTGAACCAGGGGTTGAAATTGTCAGATCTCCTCCAATTGATCCTTATGTGCCTGTGAAAATCAAGGTATTTCATGAAAAATCCTTTACTTTTAATGGTCAGACCTTCAAGTCGTTAGATGATTGCATGAATTATTACATGAAGCATAAGAAGAGTGTAGATCTTAGAGGATATAGGATTATTTCGGGAAACATAAATGGGGGTATGATTTGAGGCATCTGTTGAAGGGGATTATAGGAGATATCCAGTTTATGGAGGATTTGAATCCTAGGCTAACGGAATTAACCTGTATAAAGCACAAAGGGGAGAAGGTAATGTGTGCTTATACTTATGCATTCGGACCTAGAAGCCCGAGGCTAAGAAAAATTAGAAACTGCCCTAAAGATGTGCATGTCCTAAGTTCTATGAATCTTAAAGTTGTTCAAATTTTTGACCCTGCTGTTGGTGAGAACTTGAAGAGATTAAGAGAAGCATCTCCATCCGTAATTGTGATTGACTCGGATGAGGAAGAATTTAAATATGAGGAATCCAACAATGTTCTAACACAGGCTGCTGATGCAGGGGGAGAAAATGATGATTTTGGGTTTGCTGAGGAAGATTATGATCTTGGTGGTGGAACCAGCCATGTTACAACATCAACTGAAGATAAACAATTTGCAGAAACTGTTGAACTGAAGATAAGAATCAAGAGAATGAGATGACTGGGGATATGGAAGCTGAACCTCCCGTTCAGGAAACAGGGGGAGTCGCTGAAGAAGTTACAGAGGAAGCTGAACATGACCTTGATGATGTTCCAACATCAGGTCATCGTAATACTGTGGAGGTTGTTGTGGACGATAAAGAAGCAGATGCATCTGTCACTGATGTTCCAACATCAAAAGAAAATTTTGAAGATTTGACATACACCAGTGATGAGTTGTTAGATGGTTTGTGAAGTCTCATGTGAGAAGGTCAAAGAGAAAGGGAGCTGAAGTATCTGTTGAAGGTTCAGTTCAGCCAGAAAAGAAGAGGAATGCGAAGAGAGGAACTGGACAGAGTTCAAAGAAAGCTCCTTCAGCAGAAGAGGCTTTAAATGAAGACTTCTTTGATGATGAGTGTCAGAATAGTTGGGACACAATCACCAGAAGGACCATTCTGGCAGAGATACCAATGGATCTGGACTCATATAAGAAAAGTGGGTTTACAGCTTTTCTGGAATTTCTTAGGTATACTGCTGCAGCCACAAGGTTCAATAAATATAATAGGGAATTGGTTCAGGAGTTCTATTCAAATGTAAGACAAGAAAACCAGGACATCAAGTCTGAATGGTATGGCTGGACTTATGTCAGAGGCAAAGTTATCAACTTCTTAGCTCGGAATATTAATGAGATTCTTGGATTGAGCACTCCAGACTTTTGAGGGACCCTACTCTGAAGACCTAGACCTGTCAAATGATCAAATTCATACTGAGCTTACTGGAGGTCTGGAAGTTAAATGGCCTGAGCAAGGGAATGCTTCAATGTCGAGTCTTACCAGTAGGTACTTCTGTTTGTCTCAAATAGCCATTAATTGTTGGATTCCTTCTACAAACACCTATGCTCTGACTAGGGAAATGGCTAAACTCTTATATTGTGTGGGAAAGAAGATTCCTATAAATCTTGGGAGGATAGTGCAGGAAAACATTGTATTTCAAGCTGTTTCTTTGAGGAAGAAAAACTCTCTACCTCATCCATGTGTGATTACTTAACTGCTGAGAGAGTAAAGTAAATGTGAAGGAGGATGATATGATACTCCAGACTACTGCCGTCAAGGAAAATTCCAGAACTTTCTCTACACGGAAGATTAATGATTTACCCTGGAAAGAGTCTGTAATTGGCAGCTCAAGCAGTACGAGCAAGCAAGACAAGGAAGCAAAGAAGATGGTCATTCAAGCTAAGATTGCTGCCTTGAAATTGCAGCTAGCAGCTCTTGAAGAAGACCTGAAGAAGTTTGGAGCTGCTAAAAAAGCTCAGGATGATGCTGCTAGTCCAATGGCTTAGTGGATTTGTGCAGGTTTGATGGCCCCAAGGGGGAGTGTTTTGGATTTTGGATGTTTTGGATCTCGGACTTCTTGGTTTCTTGTTTTCTTTGGATTTTATGGATATTTTGACCTACTGGAATCTATAAGTAGTATTTATTATCTCGGTTTTTATTTTCTCGGTTTTTTGGTTTTCTGGTTCCATAATTTTTGATGTTCCAACATGAGAAGTAGTAATGGCTGAAAGGTGTACATTTCAGGGGGAGTTATGATTAAGTATGATCATATGATCAAAACCCAAAAGTATTAATGAGTCCACAAAATGTCAAAGGGGGAGATTGTAAAGTCTGAAACTGTTGTGTTGGCTATTTGTTGAGATTATGGAAGGTTGTGTTGTAACATCAAATAAGGAAGTATTTGCGAGAAAAAAATAATCCGAGAGAATATATCTCATCCGGTTGTGATTTCATTACAGAATATTTCACTTTCTATATTTGTTGGATTGGATTAGACTTATGGAAGTAATACGATCGGATATGGAGAAAATATGGATGAGATCTTTAAATTCCTTTCTTTAAGGGATTAGATTAAGGAATCTCTATCTCTAAGGGATATATTGGTTATCAAAATATTCTATGGAGATAGAGTTATATGCACCAAGGATACCGATGAAGGTATGATCACATCATATAAATTGAGGAGAGGCTGACAGTGTTATTCACGATTTGAGCGAAAAGAAAATCTGTGAGTAGATTAATTTTCAGAGATAGCCAAGAGTTTAGTTTGTGTTCCAACATGATTAATACACTATTAATCTAAGTTCAGAATCAGAGACCTTAATTCCTCGGGAGGAGGAGATCCAGCGTCGACGAGTATCGAGATCAGAGGGAGTATGATCAAGGCGGATCGGTTGCAAGGGGAGCTTGCAAAATCTACACATTGTAATTAGAAATAGATAAGTGTAAGACGTGTCCATTGTACTGTCATGTTTTGATTAGTGGATTTATTCTGAACTGGGCTAGGCCCCGCAGACGTAGGTGATTTTCACCGAACTGCGTAACCAAGTCTGTGTGTTCTTGTTTTACAATTTTTACATACTTGATTAAATAAGTTATGTTGGAACACGATAGTAATTATTAATTAATTAGGTAAAAACCAAACTTCAGTTCTGTTGCGGATTTTACATATATACTGAATTTTTTGGCTTTTCCTTCTTAGACCCGGTTGCATGAGGTGTTTTTATGCTTAAATATCTTCTTGAAGAGCTTTACTATGCGATTCAAATGAAGTTCATGTTTTCCATGTCGTCTTTGTTGTTGTTTGTGATTTTATATTCATGGTAGACCCTTGCATGTTTGAAATCAGCTCAAATCCGTGACTTTGATTTGTAATGTTTGGTATTTTTAAACAAGAGAATGTCTCAGGAAAAAACGGTCTTTCCTTGAGCTTATGGATAATCCGCTAGACTTTTTACATTAAATAGTGTAATTATTAATTAAAATTAAATATTATATTTAAAAAATTAAAACAAATAATAATGTGTATTCGAATGTGAAAATATAAAAATATAATATAAAATATTTATTTTAAATTTCTAAATTTAGTATGTAATTTAACAAATTTAGTGTGTAAGGTAAAAAAATAAGTGTATTGTCTATAAACTTATGGACCACCGCATGTCAAGAGACCCACTCTTTAATAAATTGTTGTTAACATGTAGTGATTGATGTTATAAATGTGTCCAGTTGGTTTGTTTAGGCCATAAAAAATGTGATTTTTTATTTCTCTAAACCAGATCTGAAAATTTTAAACCTTTTCAGTTGTGTTTAATTTATAAATATGTCATTAACAGCTAGCTCTCCTGTATATCTTATGATTCCAATAAAAAAAATCCAATGCTCATGTACTCCAATTATGCGTATTATCTTAACATGCCATGTTTTTGGTTTCTCCATTTTCATGTGAATTGCTGGTGATGTATGTTTGAGTGTTCAGTTATTTTGTTAGGTTGATATAAATCCAAAATTTGTATGGATTGCTTGTCTCGGATCCTTTTTTTTGTTCTCCAAGACCTATAAGAAATCAGACGAATTTCAGGCAAACAGGCCCTGAGCCTTACTTAGTCTGACCATCAAGTCAGATCAGAGGCAACCTGTTAAGTATTGGTAGCGTGTTTAGAACCAAGGAAATCATAGAACATGCATTTTTATCATGTTACCTTCCTTGATATATGGGTGGTTGATGGGACATGTTGTGTCCCATCAGTTCTTGCATGTTGCCACTTGAATCTTCCTTTCTAATCTTTGGCCCTCTCCCTTCTTGGGCTGGTATGATCAAAAATATATAATCACGTATGATATATGAACAAGACCCTATTGTTTAGAGCTTGTCTAAACTTATCTGAAATAAACTGAACTGATCTGGATTGAACTGAATTAAAATAAGTTTGTTGGGAAACATTAATAATAGGAGTTGTTCACATTTATAACCCCGATTTTAACCTGAAAATGGCAATATAACCCTACAATTTCATAAAATGCCAATTTGACATTAACTAATTAGCGTATGTACCAAGCTTACCCTAATTTTCAAAAAAATTGTGCCAATATACCCAAAGTCCCTATTTTTGGCGTTAACCCTCTCAATATTCCTACAATAATGAAATAGAAAATGACTGAAATACCCTTGATCTAGAAGCTAAAAATTGTATCCTCATAATACTCCTGTCACCACCTCCGCCACCACCAGCCACCACATCCTGCACCATCTCTGCCAACCACCACCAGCCACCACCTGCGCCACCATCTCAACCCGCCATCACCTCTGTCACCACCAGCCACGACCACCTCCGCCAACACCAGCCACCACATTTTCCACCATTTCTGCCACCCGCTTCACCTCATCTTTTCCCAGACCCCAGCGCCGCCCAACCAAGCGCTAGAAAATCAATACGCCGCCCTCTCTCCTCCCCCCTCGTCGTCGCCCTCTTCCTCCCTCTCCCCTCCCCTCGTCGCCGCCCTCCTCTCCGATACCACTGCCTATGGTGGTTCACCACCCCACCACCCCTACGAGACCACCATCGGTGGTGATTCACCACCCCGACCACCTCTCTGAGACCACCGTCGGTGGTGGTTCACCACTCCCACCATCCCCAATTCACCACCCCTAGATTCACCACCACCCTGATTCAAATCGCAAACCCTGGACTCGATTATAGATGGTGGATTCCTTGTACCTAAAACCCTAGATTTGTATGCCAGAAAATTGGCATCGAAAATGATTTACGTGTTAGGATGTGTATTTATGGGAATTTTGTTACTCCCCCGTCCCAACTTAAACTCCCTACTTTTCTATTTGGGACATCCCACATTAAATTGTAACTTCTACAATTTATTTATAATGGTCAGTTGACCTTGTGTTGTTTTCCGTTTTTGCTCCTCCAACCCAATGAAATGACAAATAATTGGCTAGTTAATGGGCTAGGGTTTGATCTGGCTGGGTTGAAAATGGGACGCATGTGATGTTTTAGCGTAATAACCCACGTATGCAGCATTTTTAATGTTGTGGGTCCCGTTTGATTCCCACGCATTAATCAACCCAACGATCCACATATATTTCACTTTCCAACGGTCTGATCTTATCTTCATTTCTCTCGAATCTTCTGCATTTCTCATTCTAACTCTCCTTCTCATTCTCTCATTTAAATCAATCTTCTCTCTTATCACGGAGGTAGAAAACCTAATCTCTTCAATTTCCGCGGCGCTCTCTTATTTTGTAGTTGTTTGAAAACCCTCTTCAATTTCACTATTTTTTTTAGTTCTGATCTTGCTTTATTTGCATCTAAACCGTAATTATTTTTCTTTTAGTTGATTCCCTTGGTTGGAATGTTAGGGGTTTTCTTAGTTTGTCCACGGGTTGATACTTTTCGATGTGAATTTGAGAAATATACTCAGTTTCAAGGGTTTTTTCGCAGAATATGGTTGCATGAAGTGTTGTTCCTATTTAAAAATCCATGTTTTTTGTTATTTTTTGTGCAATTCAGTGTCATTTTTTGTTTTGAAACCCATTCAGATTGGTTTTTGTGTTTTGATCTTGCTTTGCTTTAGTCTAAACTGTGAGTCTTTGTGATTCTAGGTGAAATACAAAGGTTAAATGTTAGGGTTTTTGTTAATTCGACCGTGGTTTGAATCGTTCTGTTACGGATTTTGCATATATGCTGAATTATTTTGGTTTTTCCTTCTGACAGCTGGTTGCATGATGTGTTTTTATGCTTAAATGTCTTCTTGAAGAGTTTTACTATGCGATTCAAATGATGTTCATGTTTTCCATGCCGTCTTTGTTGTTTATGCTTATGTTCATGGTAAACTCTTGCATGTTTGAAATTAGCTCAGATCCGTGAATTTCATTTGTAATGTTTGGCATTTTTAAACAAGAGAAGACTAAATTATTTTTTTTATCCCCAACATATATCGAAATACTATCTTTTGGTTTCCGATGCCAATACCAAGTATGTTCAGTAACCAACAAATACAAAATTATTTGTTTGGTCCCCAAAGGTCGTTTCCAAGTAAAGTCAACTAAAAAATAGGCCAAAATATGTAAAATGACCATTATACCCTAGTGTTAATTTTTTTTAAAAGAGAGAAAAGGAGAGAAGTCGGCAGCGTCGTGGTGGTGGTTACAGAGCCGCGCCAGAGTGGCCGGCGGGCACAGTCACCGATGGGAGTTGAGCTTCTCGTTGTTCTGCTTCCCTAATCCTTTGATTTTCCGGCGAGGAGCAATCCTCGGCGAGGCGCTCCACCGACGTGGTTGCAGAATTGCGAGGTGATCCATCAACGTGGTTGCAGAGTTGCAGAGAGATGATGGTGAGGCAACAACTATGGTTGGTTGCAGAACGACCGACCACTAGGGTTAGTTAAGACGACAATGCAGCGAGGAAACGGGGAATTGAAGAGGATGAGGTGGCGAGGATTGAAGAGGATGAGGCGGAGAGGATTGAAGATGAAAAGGCGGTGAGCAATTGAAACCCTAGGTCACCGGAGAAGTTGAAACGAGGTGATGATGAATTGGAAATGAGGCGGTAAAGGATTGAAGATGACGTGGCGGCGATGAATTGAAACCCTAGGTCGCCGGAGAAGTTGAAATGAGGTGACGGCGAATTGGAAATGAGGCAACGACGATGAGGCTTTCCGGAGACGAAGCAACAGCAGGCGGCTCGGCGGCGACTGGTTTCCGTTTTTTAAAATCATTTAATTAGTAAAATTACGAAAAGACCCCTGGATGTTATCATAAACAAATCATTTTTTATTTGTTGGTTGCTAAACTTACGCGGTATTGGCACCGGGGACCAAAAAATAGTATTGCGCTATATGTTGCGGACCCAAAAAACAATTTAGTCACAAGAGAATGTCTCAAAAAGGCAGTATTTCCTTTAGATTATCGACAATCTGATGTATTTTTTACCTTAAATGTTGTAATTTTTTAAATTAAATTTAAATATTGTATTTTAAAGGTTAAAATAAGTAATAATGTGTATTCAAATGTGAAAATATAAAAATATAATGTAAAATATTTATTTTAAATTTCTAAAATATAAAAATATAACAAGTTCCTATTTTTGGCTTTGAGCCTCTCAATATTCCTACAATGATGAAATAGGAGATAGCTAAAATACACTAAAATACCCATTATCTAGGAGCTGAAAATTTGATCCCCGTAATACTCTTGCCACCAGAAGTCACCACCTCCGCCATCACCAGCCACCACCTTTGTCACCACCAGTCACCACCTCCTCCACCACCTCTACTAACCACCACTAGCCACCACTTGCACCACCATCTTCGTCAGCCACCACCAGCCACTGCCACCTCCACCACCATCTTAGCCAACCTGCCCACCACCCCTGCCACCACTAGCCACCACATTTTCCACCATTTCCGCCAATCGCTCCACCTTATCTTTGCCTAAACCCCAACGCCGCTCAGCCAAGCGCTAGAAAATCAAGATCAAGCTTGAAAATTGAGTCCTCCGCCACCCCCTTCCATACCCCATCGCCGTCGTCCTCGTCCCCGCTCTCTCCTCCCCTTGTCTCCACCCTCCTTCCCGAGACCACCGTCGGTGGTGGTTCACCACCCCCACCCCCGATTCACCATCCCTAGATTCACCACCACCTCGATTTAAATCGCAAACCATTGGCTCGATTACAGATGGTGGATTCCTTGTACCTGAAACCCTAGCCTTGTAAGCCTTGTACGCCTTGTATTTCGGCAAATCATCGTCGGAAACAATGGTTCATGTACGAAGAAAGGGATGGCAAAGATGAGAGATGCGAGTGATTTGAGAAGAAAAGACGGGGAAAGGAAAATGATGAGAATTGGGAAGAAGACGACGGGGATGAAGCCTCTTTTTGATTTTTTTAAAGTCAAGGGAAAAATCATCTTTTTACATAAATCGGGTTATAAATTAGTTGATCAAAAATTTAAATGAGTCAAAGGTTATATTGACACTTTATGAGATTGTAGGGTTATATTAACACTTTCAACCTAAAGTCATGATCATTTTAGCACTTTACTCTTAATAATATGACCAAATAAATCTAAATTTCACCAAATTAATTTTCCACTGAATTGAATTCAATTGAATTAAAGTGAGGATAAGTTCTATAGAACAGGTCCTAACTCCGAGTTTATAATCCAGTTATAATAAGTGTAAAATTCTACAAGTTTTAGTTAATACCAACTTTCACAAGATCGCCTTCTAAAATGACTCTGAATTTAGGATGAAAGTGCCCATATAACCATGCAATCTCAAAAAGTGCTAATATAACCTTTGACTCCGTTGAATTTTTAGTCAACATTTGTTTGGCCGGATTCTTGTAAAAAGACAATTTTGCCATTGACTTAAAAAATATAATTTGAAAAGAGGCCATCGTCTTCCCCGTTTTCATTCCCATCCTCATCCCCTTTTCTTTCCCGTTTTCATCCATTTCTCATCCCTCTCCCCGTTTTAATCCTCATTCTCATCCCCTTTCTTTCCGTTTTCTCATCTCGTTTTCATCCCCATTTTTTCTATCTTCTTCCGTTGGTAGCGGTACCAACGGTAGCTGCAGTAGGAGCAAAGGGCTCCGGGGTGGCTTCGAGGGTGATGTGGATGGTTTTGCGTTGGTCGGGATGGTGAATCGAGGGTGGTGGGAGTGGTTGTGCGGTGAGCTAGGGTTCGGGGGTGATGGGGGTGGTGAATCAGGGGTGGTGGGGAGGAATAAGATCTTTGATTGATTTGTGGCATTATAAGACAAATCTGAATAATGAAAATTGCTTTCTCTTTGAGATCACGATATCTGTGTAGTTCACTGATTCATTCTCATTGTTTGATCTTCTTTATCTGGGAATGAATTTAGCTGTTTATGGTTTTGTAACTCGATGAAAATGAATGATTAAGTCCGCTTTCTTGTAAAAAAAACATATCGGTTGCAATCCAGGTGTCTTGACACGTCCAAAGGATCATCATCGCGTCGAGAGGTTGTGTTAGGATGTGTTGTAATATCACTAGTTTCGTGTTCGATGATAGACTGGTTTTCAGCAGAAAAAGAGCCATTTGACCGGGAGGAATCTAAGGTCGAGGAGGAGAAAGATGAGAGTTTGGCTGGGGCATTGAAACCCTTGTTTGATCCTAATGAGAAAACAAACTCTGGAAAATTGTTGCCAAAAGCATACTTGAACTCAGTAAAGGAGGTAGTGAAAACATTGCGGGAATGAGTTCTTCCCGGCGCCTTTTCTGAAAGTTCTTCTCGGTGCCTTTTATGTTCTTCTCGTCTACGCCTTCCTCAACAAGGACCCGAACCAGAATCAGAATGAGGCGAGTGAAATGGATCTCTGGACGACGGCGGCGGAGCACATCAGCTTTAGGTTTTGGAGAAGGGTACTTTTATCATTTCATTTCTTGGTATTACCGGAATTTATTTGGTCAATGCCGGAATTAAGGAGTTTGGATATATCGACACAATTTTTTTGAAAGTTAAAATAAGATTGACATATATAATAATTAGTAAGGGTTAAATTGACACTTTCTGAGATTGCACGCTTATATTGTCACCTTCAGTCTAAATTATAAATGTATTTATCCCATTAAACTTATATCAATGATATAAAATTATTTTTCATTATGGAACTTGAGGTGGTACATAAAAATATAAATATACTCATTAGATTAATCTGATAGAATAGTTTTTAAATGATTTTACTGAAAACTGGATTGCGTCTTAACATTCCATGACAAAGTTTAATTAGTTTCGTTGAACTTCTTGTGATCGATTGCTTTGGGTACTTATTACAATCCTGGTTAATATCTATCCGGTTTTGATGCGTTTGATGTCATTTTCGGATGTCATTCTAACTGGAAAACTTTGACAAAGAAAATAAAAATCAACTTGTACTTGATATGACATTCTTCCAGTTGAAATTGTACTGCAATTATAAGTATATTGTTTAACAAACATGTTTAATCATTATTATGTCTACCTTTGAATGATAACGATAAATAAAAAGTTAATATTTAGAAAATATTTGTTACGACCAATAAGATAATATTATGTACCGCATGGTAATATTATCATTCATATATCTATTAAAACATTGATCAAACTTTAATCAAGAAAAAAAGTGCAATTTCAACTTATTAATTCGTGTATTAATTCGTGTACTAATCTTATTAATTCGTGGATGGAAGAAGATAAGATTAGGTGAGCAAGCAAAGCTCCTTTTGTTTTTTGCATGTTGGTGATTTTAACGTCTCCCCAAACCTGAGAAGCTGGCAAATTTATGCGGCTTTATGGATAATTTTCAAATGATTTCGGTGTCAATATGAAAATTCTTTTGGCTGTATTACAAATATCTTCAAGAGATTTTGTTTAGGGTGATTAGAAAAATCTTGTAATTTACTTATTTGAGAGGAGATATGGATCAAAATCCCCTTTTCTCCTAACACGAAACATGACTTGACACGGGCTACGACGCTACGACATGCTCTCTTCCTTCAAGTAGTAATACTCACCGTCTTATCTTTATTTGCACCACAGCTATTATTACGTTGTTCAAAAATTATATTTGACCGTTAATATGTATATCAATAAATAATAACGGTAAATTAAAAGTTGATATCATACCTAATAATATTGTTGTTCATATATCTATCTAAACATGCGGTAAAATTTTAATAGAAAATAATATCAAAAAAGTAAGAGAGCAAATAGAGTTGGGACGGAGGAACTATATTTATTTTCTATTATCTAAGTTTGAAAAGATGGGGAAATTTCGATTAAATTAAAATTAAACCTTCCTTTAATCAAATATTGGACTTCCTTCGTTTCATAATTAATAGGGAATTTAACTTTAAAAGTAATTGAGGTGGACTCCTATCCGTCTATGGTATTTACTCTTTACACTGCAAAAGTTTTCCACGTAAAAATCTCTAGGGATATATACCAATATAACGCTACCTACTTGACATAAGTGCCAATATAACCCTCAGATAATTTTTGGTTCAGATATAACCCTACCTAGTTGATGTAAGTGCCAATATAACCCTCAAATCCCATTTCCGTCGGACCACCGCCAGACCACCGCTGGTCCGCCGGATTTTGGTCGGATTTTGGCCGGACCGCCGCCGGACCGCCGCCGGACCAATGATAGGGTTATATTGGCACTTACATCAACTAGGTAGGGTTATATCTGCACTTTCAGTTATCAAAAGGTTATATTGGCACTTATGTCAAGTAGGTAGGGTTATAAAAACAATTTTCTCAAATCTCTATATCTTTGCTTGATTGCTTCTACCGTTGAGGTGCTTATTTGGTTGTGATTATCTTAGTGACATTATTTTTTTGAAAATCAAAAAATTCAAAGTTTAAACGGAGTACTAAACAGAGACTTTCCTAAATTATAAATTATATGGTGTTGTTATGTTTTGAATACGTATTAGCCGCTTTGACAGGTTGGTACGGGGGCCACGCTGTCCGGTCAGCGAGTCGGGGGGTCCAGGGGGCGTAGCGCACCCTGGCCTGGGGGTCCGGGAGACGGATACTCCCCCGACCCGACGGTATAGCATATCCTCTGTTTGATCTGTTATTGGTATTATGTCTTATGTTCTGGTTTTGGGCCAAAATGTTTTTGGGCCTAAAGCCGTTAGGGTTTAAGGTGGAGATGACTATATATATAGTGCCTCGTCCTTTTATTGTAACCCTAAGAGATATGATTGGTAGAGAGTAGTAAATCTGTAATTTTGGTCTTTTCTCTTTAGTGAAATTCGATCTTGGTCGGCCGTGGACGTAGCTAATTGGTGAACCACATAAATTCTGGTGTTCTGTCTTTCGCTTTATTTTCTTTTCTTGTTCTTTCTCAGTATTCCGCAAAACATATGCTATTACGGTGTTCACTAGAAATTAAATTTTGACTAACCTTAATTAATTTAAAACCATATAATTGAGCAACTTTGTGTAGAATTTGACGGACCGTTCCTTTGATCTCCCATGGGGGCTGAACTCTAAGTGACTAGGGTTGATGATAGAATTGCAGGATCCGTGTATAAGCACTCATTGTATCTGACAGTGATTGCCCCATTACAGTAAAATTACTTCTGGTAATATTGTTGAAAGAATTCTTATTTTTGAAGACAACGTTTGTTTTATTTAGAGGGGTAAATTTATCCCAATAATCATTGGGACCCATTAAATACAAATTAATGGGATGGAAATTTTTCATTATTTTCTAGTTTGGAATTATGATCAAATGAGTTTTTTAGCATTGAGTTAAAAGGAGAAATGAGATTGGAATCCCAATCTTCCCATATACCCTTTTAAAATTGGGTAATTATGGGTATCCAATTAATACCCGATTAATTCCCGTCTTTTGATGAACATATTATTTAGTGTAATTAGACTCCACAATAGCATGAATATTTTTTTTATTCTTTTCTGATTATTTTTGTAGTTACATTTTTCAAATTTCATCAAATTCATACTACGACTGTAAACGGGTTTGTTCGAGTTCAAATTGTTTAAAATATTTCGAACTCGGTTCGATTCGATTGAACATGTAAAATCATGATTCACCTCAATCTCGACTGAAATTAATTTAGTTTGACCTCAAAAACGAGTAATGAATAAATATATTATATTATTTACATTATATTTAATAAAAATGAAATATATATATATATATATATATAATATGTTGGCTCTGTAAACTGGACGAGATTAACGAACAATATTTGTTGGGTTTGAGCTCGAATTCGAATATTGTACGAGCTCGAATATTGAACATGTTTGAGGTTGAATACTGTACGAGCTCGAATACTGTGCGAGCTCGATCCCGAGTACTGTGCGAGCTCGAAACTCGAGTACTGTGCGAGTTTGATCCCGAGTACTGTGCGAGTTTGATCCCGAGTACTGTGTGAGCTCGATCTCAAGTACTGTACGAGCTCAATCCCGAATATTGTACGAGTTCGATCAAATTGGAATTCAAGTCGAGATTTGACCGAGTTGTTCGCAAACAGTTTGCTTCAAAATCGAACTCGAGTCAAACTAATTTCACTCAAAATCGAACTCGAGTCAAACTAATTTCATTCAAACTAGACCTTGAGCCAATATACTACAGGTTCGCACGAGCTCGAGTCAAGTTGGAATTCGAGATATTTTAAACGAGTTGAATTTGAATTAGTGGTTGTTTGAGTTCAACTCGACTCATTTATGATCCTAAGTGTAGTAGAATTAAAATGAAAAGATATGAATTGCACCCAATCTGGCGACAGATTATAATATAATTTAAACATGTGAATGATTGATAGTCTGTCTAATAACACCAAATTATTATGCTACAGATTTATACATGCGTTAAAGATGTTTAATTTGTGAATTATAGTGACTTTTTATGTTAAATATTACATGTGCATTTAATTGAGTAGTTTTGGGTATTTGTTAGGTTTTCATTAAGTTAACATAATTTGGGACCCATTGGGATTAAAATTCCCATTAAATATAATCATTCTCATCCTGCTCAATCCTAAAATCTAATGGGTATTTAATACCCGATCTCATTAACTACCTATTTATTAATTTCCCATTTTATTTCTTCCCAATCCCACCCAATTAACACCTCTAGTTTTATTGTTGTTGTTGAACAAATCTTTTGTAAGGGTGCGCTTACTCTTAACATTACTTTATTTTGTAAGGGGAATACGTTAATAAAAAGTATGCTTTATCTCAAGTCACAATATAATAAGGATGATATGCTTTTTGTATGCCTTCATTTTACTATCAACTAAGTATTAATGACTTTTTATATACGTGATTAGCCTTCCTTTTTGTAAAACAACATCGTTTTGCTTAATTTATGATAATAAAAATTATATTTTATCCCAAAAAATACTACAATAAGGATGTTTTTGAAATATGATCTACTCGTTGAGACAATTCCAACGCATCCTACCTTGCGCGATTCTGACTCCGGGCACAAAATTTATGCCCAAAATCGTATCAAACATTTATGGCAATTCATCGTTTTTTCAATTTTCGTCGTCATTCGCCCTGCATCATAAAGTGCCCAATATAACTCTCAAATGTTTGAAAGTAAAAAAAACCTAAATATTTAATGAAAGTATCAGTATAACCCTCAGGCAACACTTCAGGCGTTGACCTTATCATTGACACCGTTGACTTGACTAAAAAAGACGAAAATACTACCTGGCCAAAAATTAAAATTGTGTGAACTATTTTACCCTTACCCACGCCGTTGCTCTGCCTCCACCATCGTTGCTCCACATCGACCCGCTGCTCTACCGCCCAAAAAATCCTAACCCGCCACCGCCGTCCCAAAATCTGCCTACCTCCAAACCCACACAATCATGTGGCCCCGCCGCCAATGTCGGACCCTCAAAATATGCCTGATCCTACACCACCTTTCAGCGCATCAATCCTGGCTGAACCACCAGTTCATCTGCACCGCTCAAGCTTAAGGGTGCAACACCGGAATCTCCAGCTAGACCAGCAACTGCCATCACCGTTCGAGCTCTACCAACACATCCACCATCCCAGTTGCAAAATTCATCGACGTATCAGCTCTATGCACACGCACAAAACCACGTTGTTCCACAACACCAACACCATCTCTGCTCCTACAACATCATCACCGGTGCGCTCCACCACACGAGTCCAATTCCCAGCCCAATGATATGAATCTCCTTGCGAAGACTCTGGATTGCGGAAAATTGGATCTTTAGCCAAATGGGGATCTCGCCCAACCCACTTGTGTTGCACGAATTGCAGCGTCTAGCCCGCAGGGTACACTCAACTCGAC
>JAULKM010162961.1:0-32655 GCA_032355605.1 Rubia tinctorum | reverse complement strand
AAGCTTTTCCTCGTCAGAAACCTCCAGATATATCAATGTTAGACCATGAAACTTCATATTTCTCGGTCAGTTTTCCCGGTCGGCAAATGGAGCTCTTCGGTATGTATCCAAATGCGGCTGCTACAAGGCTGTTGTAGCTACAGCCAACCACTTTGAGATACTCTACCGGCCTGAAAACGAGCCCGGAAAAATGATTGTGACGACGAGAAAAAGAGTTTTCCTCGTTTGTATCTGGGAAGAGGGTTTCAAAATTAACAGAGCAAAAGAGGAGATCTAGTCTCGAAAGAGGGTGGGAAGAGAGGAGTGGTGCTGGGTAGTGGGGGAGACCGCCTTAAGTGGTCAGCGGCGGCGGCCTCCCCATGGGTAGAGGGGTAGGGTTTTCTTCTGGAGAGAATGGAGAGTTTGCTCCTACAATGCTTTCAGACGGAAAATTAGTTTTGAAAATGTTATGTTGAACTTCAAACCAATGTACGCGTGTAGTGCGTTGACCATAAAAAACCCCAGCACGTACTATCCGTAATTTTAATCACCCAAAGCAAAAATATTTTCTTCCTCGTATGGGTGGCAATCCGGTTATTCGGGTCAGTTTCGACTGCGGGTTAAATGGATTCAGATTGAAATGGGTTGGATTGAAACGGGTCAAAATTTATTGGTCGTGTCGAGTCAAAATGAATTCGAGTTGAAATGGGTCAAAGTCTGTTGGTCGGATCGGTTTTCGATCGGGTCGAGTCGAAACAGGTCAAAATCTGTTGGTCGGGTCGGGTCAGGTCGGAAAAAGTGTTAAAATCTGTTTGTCGGGTCGAATTGAAAAGAGAGCTAGAATAGGAAAATTTTATTTGAAAAATGGGTTACGATATTAGCTACTCTAGAACATGTACTAACGTTTTCTAACATTTCATTAAAAAATCATTTATTTAATTTTTTTTATATTTAGGCAAGAATAATAAAAATCATGTACTTTGAAGCAATGGATTATGAGGTAACACAATTTCGACCCACAGTGTAATTTGTCTATATTGTGTAGAAGTAATCAGTGTTGACTTTTGAGACCCTTCCGTTCACTCATATGTCCAACCGCAAAATTCCAAACATTTTGAACTAAATAAATTACTACGGTAGGGTCAAATTAGGTTGATCCGTCAAAATTAGGTTGATTGTGGATAAATCTAATTGTCGGTTATTTTCCTAGTTGATTATGGATCGAGTTATGTATGTTATTTCTCGGGTTGAATCGGTTACAAGTTGATTATAGGTCAAGTTGAAACGTATTCTGATTGAATCATGTTTGGGTCGGAATAAAATTTCAAGTTGATTCGATCGTATTGGGTTAGAGTCCAGATTATCAGATCATAATCGGGTTTCGGGTTGAGTTTGGGTCGAGTGGGGTTTGCGTTTAGGCTCAGATTATCATGTTCGAATTGGGTTTTTGGTTGAGTTTGGGTCGAGTTGGGTTCAGGTTCGGGTCAATATTTTGAGGGTTAGGATCAAGTTCGGGTTGAATTCGGTCGAGTCGGATCGGGTCGGGTCAGAAATCTGGGTTAGAGATTGACAGGTCCCTCACCAGCTCGATTTTATCATGCTCTGTGTGGCTCTTTGTAAAGGTGATGAAAGTGAAGTATAGATCGAAATTATTTAGTACCAATACTCACGAGTCACGAGTCACGAGTCACGAGTCACGAGTCACGAGTCCAATTGTGAAAGTCTAACCCTAATTTTAGATTAAAAATATCAATATAAATCTGCAAAATAAAAATGTGTCAAAATTACCCTAACTTTATAACAGAATGTGCTGTTACAACCTTTTGTCACTATTCCAGCATTGATCCATTAATTTGGATGTTGATCGGACCTAAAATGATGAAAATACTCTTGCCCCCATAAGCAAAAAATACTCCTCTTTTTTAATTTTTAATTCAGGGGTAAAATTGTTATTTCTTTAAATTCCGACCAAATTTCCCATTGACAATTGAATTCAATGGCGCTCAAGGTTAGATTGACACAAACATAATAAATTTAGGATTATTTTGACACTTTCTCATTTTGTAGGTTATATTGACACTTGATCTAAACTAAAATCATACAAACTGTAATATAAAGATATAATCAAATCATATCATATTATATTATATTTATTTAAAATTAATATCTAAATTGCAATTAAGTTGAAAACAACATAGTAAAATTTAAAAATAAATATTATAATTACGAAGTAATCTTAACTATAGTAGAAAATTTATGTATATGTGATAAAAAATTATTTAAAATGTTCTTTTGAAAGACGCCATTTTCATAAGTCATAGAAAAACCAAGGTTTAAACTGTAAATTAGTATAAATGAAGATAAAATTTTTGGATTGCATTAATGGGGTCATAAACTATATAACTAGAGCATATTGCATAATAAAAAATTTCATATTGCAACTAAAACCCTTTACCTTTATATTATTCTAATTAAATATCATATTTTTATAAACCTTTGCAAAAATTATCTTTCCCAAAAAATTTCCTCTTATACATTAATTAAAGTGACTAAAATTACACACATATATATATATGAATCGTGATAAAGCATGCGTGCGCATTTTGACTTTGATTTCATGTGGTACTTAATTAGCAGCTTCTATCCCGGGTCAAACACAACTGGCCACCAAATCTCATGAAATTAAACACCGCGATTATGAGAAGAAAAATGGTTCATATATTTATAATTTGATGCTGCTATAGTATATTAAAAATCCAGAAGAAAAGTGATAAGCATGCATCTTGAGTGCATGGAAGCTTCAAAGAGAAGGTTTGACCATATACATATTTCTTTTATATATGTGTGTGTGCGCGCACACATCGCCGGCCATTAACTTTCTTGGATCTTCAATGTTGAATCATAATTACTATTCACACCGGTCAAGGAGGAATTTTATTGGTACAGTTTGATTATTTGACTCTTCAAAATCTTGTTGAAATGCAGAATAAATAGGAATAGATGGGTTAGAAATCATACTACATGGTGAGACTTGAAAAACTTGTTTTACCCTTCTTTTTATGCGTTACCTAGCAATCCTATATTCCAACACAGTCTAACTTATCCAAGTATGTAAACAAAATAATGCACGAGACACACAACTTGGTTACGCAGTTCGGTGAAATCCACCAACATCTGCGGGGTCTGGTCCAGTTCAGAATAAATTCACTAATCAGAAAAATATAGTACAAAGTACACCATACAACCAAACTTATCTTTTCTAATTCTAAACGTGAATTTTGCAAGCTCCCCTTACTACCAATCCGCCTTGATCAGACTCCCTCTGACCTCGAAACTCGTCGACGCTGGATCACATTCTCTCGAGGAATTAAGGCATGCGTTCTGAACTTTTTGCACACATGTCGGGTATGTTGGAACATGGTCAGTATGACTCTTTGCAAATCTCTCGATAGATTGTATATCTGAGATGCATATTTTACTTGGTTTAATTCTTCTATTTTGCAGCCGTGTAATGTCCCCTTTTATAGTCCATTGGCATATCGAAATTCTCCATAATTATCTTCATAATATTCCTATTCCTTATCTGCTTTTGAATCATATCCAAATCCCATGAGGAAAAGAATTTTCCTTATCTCAAATATCCCATAATATTTATTCAATTCTATTTCCATAAATATAGGGATTTACCATAAAATCATAATGCTTCTTCACGGCTGAACAAATATTGCGTAATCTTCAATTTCCATAAAACGAAAATCCATCGCAATATTCTGTTCCACAAATCTGCACTTCGGTATATGTTCTAACATGGTAAGTTTTCTTCTTTACCATAAGTTTACGAATTGCCAATCAATTAATCCATGACTTTACAAGACTGAAACGAAATAAATTAATATATATTTTATCCTATATATAACATGGTCTAGTTTCAAATGATCATAAAGTTGATACTCTTTTAAGGATATCTGGAAAAAAAAATGAAAAGTCGTTATATTAGAATGAACGTTGGAATTATTTTTCACTTTGACAGGTATGCTAATCTTAGACAGGTATGGTAGGAGAACTTCGAGTTAAGTTTGTTTAGTAATTGGATTTGATGAATTACGAACATATTTGTAGATTTTGGTATATCTCTAGACAGTTCAGGACGGTTACATTATTTTTTATTTAGAATGATTTATTCGATTGTTTAATCAGGTTCACGTTAGATACAATTAGGGGTGTTTGTGGACCGATTTAAACCCATAAATGGATCAAATTAGATAGGAATAAAAAGATTGGAATCAAATATAAGAAATTTCAATTCAGATCTTGGTCCAAGTCCTCTTAACATTTTGAATTTCGGTTAAGTCAATCTAAAATAGGATATATTCGGTCCAAACCGATACCTTACTTTCTTGTGTACTTTCAAATATTAACAAATTAAGTTAATATACTTTTTTGGATTTATTAGTTACGGAAATTATTCTTCTAATATGTTGAACTGATTTTTTTAATAACTTCTACTTTTACTATCTTTTAAATAAAAAATAAATTGATTCAACTTTTTTTTCTGACACCAAAATTTTTAAGTAAAAAAAAGCATAATAAAGTCGGTCCAACCAGTCTGGACCGGTCCAAAATAAGAATTGTACTTGTTCGGTTCCATTCCGAACTCCACTAATTGGTATGGTTCATGGTCTAAGATATTTTGTCGTTCCCATCCTGGTTCGATGTTTGGATCGACGAACTGCCTTAAAAGCATTCATACGCATTTAAGATGAGTCCTACACATTCAAGGAAAGGGATTTCTGGAAATAAAAAAAAATGACTGGTCTAACTCTCCTACTTTTGCAAAAGGATCTTTGGTAATTGGGGATGAACTAGATTTTTAGTAGAGTACCTGTTAATTTCGTATTTAGATTGCCTTAGTGTTGATCAAAAGTGTTGTTGAATTACATTCTTTTTTATGGTTGGTGTATCTTTATAATGAACCTACAACTTGCAAATAACAAATGTCAAGTCTTATGATTGTTAATGGGGCTGGTTTGAATCATAAGTTGCATTGAGTCGGGCTTTTTAGACAGTTCTACTATAAAGGATCACTATAACATCCTATTTTCTTTTCACTTTGCCACAAAATCTCATCTTCTAAAATTAAATAATTTTAATGTGTTTCGTGTAAATGAGATTATCTCATATCATGTTGCATGCTGCATGTACTTGATCACTCAAATGAAACTCTTTGACAAATTTGATTAAATAATGTAAGGGTTAGATTTTCATATAGCCCGCTATCAATGATATTAATTTACATTTTAAAAATTCATGATCAGATAATACTCATTCTCAAAATTGGACCAAAATTGGACTATATTGTATGAATGATTGTTACTTTGAGCTAATTAGCTGCTTAACTTCCTAAAGATCATACTCAAATTGTTTGTTGCTGCTGATTTCCCTAGCACTAAACCGTGATGACTAATGATCCATAGTCAAAGCGAGGCTGTTCAAATCAGTTCTAATAAGCTGATTCATATTGGTTCAAATCGAGTGAAAAGAATTTGAGGTTCAGTATATTTAAATTTAGCTGAAACTGTTCTTTTCAACTTAATTGCGGTTCAGTTAAGTTCTTTATATAAATTTATTTTAGTTGATCTTAGTTCAGTTTTCCTAAAATTCATGCTATTGTTTGTAATTACATCGGCATTAACATATAAAAATACATCAATTTTATTTACTTACATGTTAATTTTAGTTCAATTCAATTAATTTACAAAGACTCAGGTGAGACGGTCTCACCTAATATTATGGTGAGACGGAGGATTTAAACACAAAATTTTAAAGTTAGGAGATAACATGGGGTACTTTTTGTAATTTTTAAAACTTTATTTTGTTCCTTGTCTCACCATAAGTTATGGTGAGACGGTCTCATATGAGTCTTTCCCTATTATAAAATATGAAAAAAATGTAGATACAGTTTGTAAGTGGATATAAATATATAACTTATGTAAAGTACCCAATTATGATAATTTATCAAACCTTAGTAATTTTATTCATTGCTTCTTCAGCGGTGAGACCCAATAATTTTTCTGCAATTTCACCAAAAAGAAGAAGTTGTAATCTTTCCACTCTCATCTGTTAGGTGAGCTTGAGTATGTAATTCCTCTGCTTCAGTATGTTGCTTTTCGAATGTTGGCTTCATCTATTTTTGTACACATCACTTTGTCTAGACAGCAAGATAATTTACTATCTGATTCAAAACTGTTAACTATAATTCACCTCACACATTAAGACTAATTTTAGCCTTTTGATGTATTATTTGTTTCTAAACAGTTCACAAACTAATGGACTAGGTGTGCTTTTATTATAACCACCAACTGAGAGAGTCTTTTTCACTCATCTTTCAGCTGCTTTCCGCACATAAAGTGCACATGGACAGGATCCCTGCACATGATTTTCCTGTATGTCAGGATTAGAGAAAGTATCTGCCATACAGCAGCCACCAGCATCAGAGGACAAGCAGACATCATGATTTCTCCATTTACATGCCCAACCATAATACAAAAATTACGAGAGCTGCATCGGGCCATGGTGCTGTACCAGCAAATAAATAAAAGTTGAAAATAAACATTTAATGTGCACCATACTCTCAAGATTGTGGTGTACAAATGCTAAACCTGCTAGTTGCATATTCTTAAGGAAGATCCCGGCTTCATCTTCAGTCAATGTCCCAACCAACCACGGCAAGACACGCTCAATCAACTTCAGTGGCATAACACTGAGCTCAATATCATGCAATGTTCCACAAACCATTATCAACGGGAAGGCAACCAATTGATGGATAATTAATTGATTATAAAGCAAAACAATTCATGATTCTCATTCACAGATAATCACCCAAACATAATGAAGATATTATTAAACCTTCTCATAAATTTCCCTAGAAAATGGAACATAAAATCCACATATTATCAACCAGCTAAAGTCTCACATTCACCAAAAGCACACTCTTCATACAATAGATTTAAAATGAATAAACTCAAGTAACGTCAACGCCTGCAATACAGAATTCATCACATCTACCATCTGCATAAGTAGCTCGTATTCTTGCAACACCAGCTCAGTTGTTGCATAAAATTGATCTTTATGTAAAATAACATTTATGACAACTACATTTCACACCCGAATCTCTATGCTCCAAGATCTAGCATGTTGACCTAAGACTTCAACGTGAACTGCATCATATTATTAAGTGACCCCAGTTCCCAAAAGTCAAACCAAGGGAATCTTTATCACTAACAGAAAAGGTTCAGTCACAGCAACATAAAAAAATTCTCATTCGATTAGCTAATTGAACACAAATGCACAACTTAAAACCATTAAAAATAATAAATTGAATTGTTATACTTGAAAACATGCAGATATGGCAGGGGTGTATAATTACCAATAAGGACACCTTGCTAATGTTGATCTGCTTCAAACAAAGAAGCTCTAGAAGTCTCTCTGGTGTGGATATCAAGAACTCTGGCTCAATTTTTTTTCAACCTAAGACAAAAATAATGCAATGGAATAAGATGAAAGAATACGACAGAGCCATGGACATTCTATGTGTTGGAATATATAGGAAACAAATTCCCCAAATCGAGTTAGATTATTTCCATGTGTGGAATTCAGAAGGAATCTATATTGGGTAAAAGGTACACTGTCTTTCTAACTCTAAACATCAACTTTCTCCTCATGATATTATTCAAAGACAATCCTAAAAGAACAATCAATCTCAGTTTATTATTTATGATACTTTCTATGTCAGCCTTTAGAAGCAAAGCAGTTGTAATTCAATGCTTGCAAGGATATGTTATTCCCATCAGTTTTCTTGTATGTATATGATCTGTCTATAAAGTTCCTTCATGCCACAAATTCGTAAAATAAATTTTCAGTGACATGGACTTCTCAATTTCTTTGCGAATAGCATCATCGGGCATAACAAAAACACACAATACCACGTCATTATGGAGTAGCATAATTCACTGAAAAAAATGGGGGAGGAAAAAAACCGATCATAAAAAAATGAAAGGATTGCAAAAAATTAGAAAGGAATAGTACCCCAGGCCTTGGCGGAGTTGGATGTGTCGATTCTAGTGGAAGAAGAGGGGTTGGCAGAGGCCGAATCTGGTGATTGAAGAGGGGTTGGCAGAGACGGAGGTGCCGATTGTGATGGAAGACGAGGGGCTGGTCGAGGTGGATTCTGGTGGAGGAAGAGGGATTGGTGGTGGTGGAGTTGCCGATTATGGTGGAGAAAGAGAGAAGCCCAGAAACAAAGTTAATTGTGGTGGAGGAGGAGAAAATGCATAACGGTGTCATTTTGTCAATCCAGGAAAGTTAAAATATAGAATGCTAAAATTAAGCAATGCAACTATAATGACAGAAATATCCCCGGTTGATATCAATAGCAAACAATCCTTATTATATGGTGCTTTGCGAAGAAGGTTTGTATAGTTGTTGTTTGAATGTGTCTTCTATTATACCATCTAATGGTTAAACTAATTATTTCAAATCTAGTATTTTAAGTTTTGATTATAATTATTTATGTTTTAATAGGTTTTCAAAATTATAGGAAACTCTCTGTAATAAATGGAAGCAAACTTTAAATTACCTTACTATTTATATTAATCATAAATGAGTTCGTCTAACGGTTAGATGTTTTAAACAAAACTTTGTATAGTTGTGCACTGTGTGGAAAGTTATATATTTTAACATAAAAGTAATTATTAATTAAATATTTCTGCAATGTTTACACTTGAGCAGAACTGCTCATTAACGGTGGAAGGTGGATGGCGATTTCCGATCAACTGTCATCTTCCAACTCCTTTGACATCAGATCGAGTCCAATCTGATCGACTACTACTAGAAATATCCACCTAGACACCACTATATTAGTATCGATTTTAGAGATTGGTGGTACTCCTAGGATTAGCAGCGAAATACATTTTTTTTAAATATAATAAATACCGGTGCTTAACTTGATTAACAACACCAAAATCATGAAAACCGGTGTTAGAATACCTTTTTTGCACCGATGTTTTGAATAGTACGAATAAACCAGTAGTTTTAACCGGTTCAAATACTAAAGAAATTAGTGGATATTGTGTTTTGTAGCACCGGTTTATTAGTCATTTGTTTGTTTTTGATGAAATATACAAGTGCTGATTGCACCAAGTAAAACCTAGCACCGGTTGTAGATAGTAAAAACCAGTGATAGTTGATCACTAAATGTTCACTTACCTTTCTTTTTTTGGCGGGTAAAAGGTAGAGGATTTTATTCTTTGGATCAATTAATGACATTTTGTTGAATAAGAAGCCATTGAATGCACTCCAATGAAAACCATCAAAGTAGACTTTATTTTCATTAAATTTTGATAAAGATAACTTTTGAATTTTGTTGTTTTATGATATATTTAATATCTTGATTGTTTTATAAAAATGTACGTTGAATGAAATATATGAAAACAATTATTTCTTTTGGCGGAAAAATTTGCAATTTCAAATTTCATGAAAATTGAACTTTCCAACCAGTAGTGGGAATACTTAAATTCTCAAATTAGCAGTTGTTATGTGTGTAAACAGTTGCTAATATTTCAAAAACAAAATCAAATTTTCAATTAAAAATGAAAATGTATAATTTTTGTGGTTATGCGTGTAAAACTCAACTAATATTTCAAACATTAAGTGAAAATATGAAAGCTAGTGGATTCTTACATGGAACATATTTTTTGATGAAATATACAAGTGCTTATTGCACCAAGTGAAACCTAGCACCGGTTGTAGATAGTAAAAACCAGTGATAGCTGAGCACTAAATGTTCACTTACCTATTTTTTGGTGGGTCAAAGGTAGGAGATTTTATTCTTTGGATCAATTAATGACATTTTGTGGAAGAAGAAGCCATTGAATGCACTCCAATGAAAACCATCAAAGTAGACTTTATTTTCACTAAATTATGATAATGATAACTTTTGGATTTTGATGTTTTATGAGATATTTAATTTCTTCATTATTTTATAAAAATGTACGTTGAATGAAATAATTTAAAATGATTATTTCCTTTGGCGGAAAAATTTGCAATTTCAAATTTCATGAAAATTTAACTTTTCAACCAATAGTGGGAAAACTTATATTCTCAAATTTGCAGTTGTTATGTGTGTAAACAGCTGCTAATATTTCAAAAATAATAATCAAATTTTCAATTTAAAAAAATTGAAATATTTTAATGGTTATGCGTGTAAAACTTAACTAATATTTCAAACACTAAGTGAAAATATGAAAGCTACTGGATTCTTGCATGGAACATATTTTCGCATAGTTCTTGTAATGCTTTTCAGCCCTAAATGTAATAAATCCCCCTCCAACATTTTTAATGAAAAAATGGACCTTCTAAAATTTGTGGAGCCATAGTAAAAATATGAAAGCTAATGGCTTCCTGTAGGGAATATTTTTTTGACATAGTTCTCGCAATCCATTTGAATCCCAGTTTTAATAGGTGGTAAGTTTAAGGGTTCATTAAATAAATATTTTTCCAATTTCGTGTTTCTTCCCCTCCTTTTTTTGGAGGGATCTAATTAAGTGCAAAAGGAATAAACTTCAATTGTGGGCGTAATTCGATCCTGCATGAACGTACCTGTGGTATCGAGTTTCCTTGATGTTTCAATATTCGTAATTGAAAGAAAAATATGCAGGATGAATCCCAAGAGTATTCTAGAAGCCAACACTTCTCACCCCATAGCATTTATACAATCACCATCGGGTTGTTCTAAACGACTAACTAACGCTATCCATAATAGAATGACCGACTTTTATTTATTTTATTCTTAAATAAAATTCACAAATACATATTTTAACAGAAGTCAGAGCAATATAAACCTGCTAGATAAGCCTTGAAAAATCAATAACATTGTAAATTACGGTAAAATTTAATAAATTTTGATCCAGCTCTTCTTGGGAGAAACGCAGATTCCACTTTGGTCTTACTAACATTTTTAAAGGAAAAAATGAACCGTCTGAAATATGTGGGGTCACAATAAAAATATGGAAAATAATACCTTCTTGTAGGGAATATTTTTTAGCATAGTTCCCGCAATCCGTTTCAAACCCAATTTTAATTGGTGGGCCCTTTAACGGTCAATGGTACACATATTTTTCTAATTTTTTTCTACCCTCCAACTTTCTTAAAGAGATCTAACCCTAAAAGGTAAAAAAAAGTTCAATCGTGGGTTGTAATTCAATTTTGCTTGTGTGTACCTGCGATTCCAAGTTCCCTTGATGTTTCAAAATACGTCATTGGAAAAAAATGCAAGATGAATCCCACATATTTTTTATAAGTCAACACTTCTTACCCCCATTAAGATTTATACAATCACCACCGGTTTGTTCTAGCAACTAACTAGTGCTATTTGTAACTGGATGACCGACTTTTATTTATTTTATGCATACTGAAATATACACGAATACTTAAATCTGGAACAATCAGAGCAATTACAACCCCACCGAGATGGTTACGAAAATAGAATGTGTAAATTACGGTAAAATTAATTGCATTTTGATCTATTCGTTCGTTGAATATGTCTTTAAGCCTTTGTGGTAGTAGCATCAAATCCAGTCTTTGTACTAAAATATACTTTGACAAATGGGTAATTACAAACAAGAAAATTAATCGGTTAATTTAGTGATTACTTATAGTACAAGTTCTCATGTTCCATTATAGACCTAATTATATAATCACTCTTTAACTTCTCTCTAAGACTTTTTCTCTCAAATCCAATTAGCTACAGTCGCCGATAACGTAAACATGCAACACTAACCATACTCTACCACTCACCGGAATTTGACTTCCCCAATCAAGGTAGATTAAAAATCCCATGGCAACTCCACCTCTAGGCGAGAGCTCGCCCTCTTACGCCTCTATGGTGATTTCATAGAACATTACCCAAGCCGCAAATCAACCTCAAAAGCTACAACTGAATCCAACTACGGAGTTTAAAGGGGAATTTTTGTGTGTTTCAAAGATAAGGAAATAGGCATCCTTGCTCAGCCATTTTAGAAACACCTCATCGGCAAGTTCGCAAGAGGGCGCCCAACCCTAGAGTTCATCAGATCGCAGTTCAAGGAGATTGGATTCAAGGGAGACCCAGCAATCACGACATTTGACCATAGGCACATCTTCATCATGTTTAAACATGACGAGGACACTCAGAAATCCTGGAGAAAGAGGAATTGGAATCTTTCCGCAAACCTAATGAAAGTTAACAAGAGGACAAAAGGATTTCGATGTGAAGGAAGAGCCTCCAATAGTCCCGATATAGGTAACCATCGAATTTCCCCTTATTTACCTTCTGCACCCTTACTCAATCCCTCTTATTGCCTATAGATTAGGCAACTTGATATTTGCTAATCCAACCATTAGATTGTGCATTGATATGAACCTTACCTTTGCTTTCCCAATAGAATAAGATTGGGTTTAAAATAGAGAGTAGATGGCAGAATGTTACTCATGAGGATCATCCTTCTTACTACTCTAAATGTGCTAAGATAGGCCACTCTGACCAATAATACAAACCTCACCATTAGTCCCACACTAGCCAAGAAAGACACAACAAACCTATTATATAACAAAAACAAAAATCCCCAAGTGATGCAAATGTCAAGACTACTACCACCATAGATGAAGACATTCCACAACTTGATCAAACATTTAAAGGTTATGTTCGAGATCATTTAAGCGATATGGCAGATCCTATGACAAGGGCAAGGACGAAGCTTAGAGATGGTACTTTAAATGCTTTGATGGATCAACTTAATGATGAAGAATTAATGAAGAAATCAGCATCGACAAGTTCTTGGATTAATTGTTCAAGAATGTCGAGGAAGTAAAGACATCATGAAGAACACTGTACTTTTTTTCCCACCGGGTTTTCAATGAGGTAGTGTGATCATTGTAAAATATTGTAAAATTATTTAATTTTGGATTTTGGGATTAATTTTTGGCCATGTGGGCTTTGAAGAGCTTAATTTTGAAAATCAAGTCCATTAGGGCTTTAGTATAATCAGTTTATTCTGATTAGAATTAGATTTGGTAAGATTAGATAAGACAATATTAATTCAAGATCACTTCTTGATGAATTCGGCCATATAGTCATTTATTTTAGGTATTCTTGTTAGAAATGGTTTTATCTTCTTAAAGCTGCCATAAATATTTTAGATTCTGTTTTGGATTAGGGTTTCTGGCTAAATTTTAACCCTATAAATAGAGGGGGTTGGCTAAGACATTGATCACCATTTTTATCAATCATATATTCAGAATTTTGAGTTTACACTCTTTGTTTGCGAGCGTTCTTCATTATTGCTTATCCTGTGGGTTAATTAAGTATCAATACCTTTGAATTTTGAACTAATCATGCGAGCTAGTTAGTGTTATAAATCTCAAAAATTGAGAGGGATCCCGAGGGCTAGTTGTTAGCAATTTTCGTGTGGCTATACTAGGTAAATCCATCTTTCTGTTAAAGATCTAAAATTCCGCAATCCAGAGTGTTCGCAAGAAAATTCATATTAGTTGGTATCAGAGCAAAGCGAAAGACTTCCTAACTGCAATATTTAATTTCAAGATTTTTGTTTTAAATTTATAAACTCTTTCGTGTCATATTTTAACTATGTTTGTTTGATCTTTCTTAACGGGAGGATTGAATCTAGAGTTGAAGGACGCTGAAGGGTCCGAGAGTTAGAATATTTCGGTATTACTATCCGTCTTCACCTTCATCAATCGAATCAGGAAGACGTCAAATGGTCTGAGTGTTAACAAATATCATCCGCCTTTACCTCCCAATCAGGTTTGTAGTTTTTAGGTAGATTATACAGTTTGTGTGCTTGTGATATTTTTCATCCACTTTTCTGAAAAATTATTGCATGTTCATAATCTTATTTGTTTTCGTTTTCGTTCTTTGATTCCGTGATCTTGAATTTGTTCTTGAATTCTTGATTACACCATATACAAATAATAATAATAATAATAATAATAATAATAATAATAATAATAATAATAGAGTCTTTGTGTCATTTTCTAGATATAGTGTCATATTCTTGATTCTTACGATCTTGAATACCTCGAAATTCATTTGAATAGAGATAAATTGTCGCATATTTCTTATTCCAAATTTAAAATTGGCGAATTTGTTCCAAAAAAATTGAAAACAAACAAAGGGTAGCAGATTTTTGTGTTTTGAAATCAGAATTAGGGTTTGAAAATTGGAAATTTGGGGCTGTTTTGTAATTTTTGAAAGATTGGAGGCTGATTTGCAATTTTTGAAATTTGGGTAATTGTACTCGGATTTTTACTGCTTGGGTAATAAGATTCTGATTGTGAGTATTATATAGTGTTGAAAAATCTAATTTGTGGCTTCAAAAGAAAGAAAAAAAAGGAAATTTGATTTGAAATAGGAAAAGGAAACTAAATTCTAATCAGAAGAGGAAAAGGAAATAAAAACCTCTTGGGATTGAGAAATTGATTTGAATTTTCGACTTAGACAGCAAGTGGTTAAAATCCTTTTTTTACAAAGGATTTGAGTTTGGGAATCTAATCCTATCTGGTTTTGGAAAAGTTGAATTTTCGAAAATTATTTGACGCCTATTTAACACTTTCTTGTTTTGATCATATCTCATTCGATATATCTCCGATTCAAGCCATTCAAGTTGCTTTTTGTTCCTTATTCTCTTTATAAGAGTCTGGAATTATAATTCTTAGAGCTTAATTTTAAGTTTTATATTTTAAAATTTTGGATTAAATTCTGCAGTACGCATCTCCAGTTTCGCTTTCAAATTGTGGTGAATTGCTTGACTGCCCTTATATTAGCCTTCATCTTATAAGTTGTGAGTGTTATACACTTGGTGAATGATATTAATAAATATAGGTAAGGGGGAGGGGGCGATGTTTATACTAACCGTTTATTTTTCTTAGCAGTTAGCGGATATGGTGAACGATAATCCATTTATCCCACCTTTTGTTTACAATCCCAACAATCTACTGAATGAACACTTTCGATAAACATGGTGAACCACCATGTGATGAGGTTCCAAATAGTTGGGAGCAAGATCGATGCAAGCCTAACGAACTTACTAATCCAGATTGGTTTGTTGTAAAAAATAAATGCATTCATGAGTGTGGTGCAAAGATTGGCAATTGTTCCACAGAGCCAAAAGTGGATCCCTAAAAAATACAAGGAAAATCCTACCAAACTCACTGATTCCAATGATGAAATTAAGGTATATGAGGATGCCCAGAACCTCTTTAAGGACCAACAGAGAAACCACAAAAATTCCGGCACCACTCACACTTGATTCCAACTCTAGTGGTCCTCCCCTCTAAAGAAAACCTAGATCAAAATCCCCAGTCTGGAGGGTGAAGACAATAGAATTAGCTAAACAAAGGCATAATCTGTCCCTTACAAGCAACCTTAGTTTGAAATTAGTAGACGATATACAACACAAAAGAGCTCTCATTGATACTCATATATTGGACAGAAGAGCAGTTACACAGGACTTAAAAGAGTTTTAGCAATCATTTTTAGTGCTGATGAACAAAGAGGAGCATAATCATACATAACAAACTTACACAACAGAGAACGTAGAGGCACAAGGTGACATTCAGATTATTTTCCCACTAATGAACCCTGAAACCTTACAGGTACATGAGCAGACCAATGAATTCGCAGGCAAATCATTAGACATTGAGACAAACAAGCTGAACAGTGAAGGAAGAAGTCAAACAACAGGTACTTCTAATCCAAATGCTAGTAGAAACTTCTTTAGCTCTCCTAATCTAATCATGACTCGTACAAAAAAAAATTCCCTATGAATTGAAAATTAATTACTTGAAATATTAAGGGAATAATGAAAGGGCTCACTAGGCTTAAAAAGTTGATCCACACACATAGACTAGAATTGCTAATAATCAATGAGCCTAAGCAGGATCTAACTAAATTGGAAGAGTTCGAAAATCAATCAGGTTTTGATGAAGGTTTCGCCCTTGATGATAGTCATATATGGATTATGATAAAAAAAACTCTTTCAAGGACGAACTAATTTTCAAACATGAAAGGTTCCTACATATTGAAGTCACACATCATAATACTGGAATTGAATTCAATGTTGTCTCAGTATATGGGCCTCACACTAGGTTAACAAGGATTCAAATGTAAAATAACTTAGATCCTATCCCGGGCTTGTACAGAGGAGTTAATGAATTTATCAAATTGGGAGCAACCAGAAAATACACAAGGAATGGTAGGACTGGCCTTAAAATTGGAATGACTAAAAAATTATTTAAAACATAAAATAAAACCCAATTCGAGAATGTGTTTGATAATGTTTTGCAAGTAGAAAAACCTGTATCTGATCTAGAATAAAGCTGGATGGTGATTTTATCATACAAACCCAAATTCAATTAAATGAGGCTACTGCAAAACTCACCAAATCACTGAAAGAATAACAAGAATTTTGGAAACAAAAGACTTGAACTAAATGGCTTAAATCAGGTGAATTTTAAAATTTGCTTATTTCCATTTTAGTGTGAAAGATAAACACTCCAGATTAGGAATTAATAAAATTCATAATGACAGTGGGGAATGGATAGAGGATCAGGATGCAACAGGTGATCACGCTGCCTCCTTCTTCCACAAGCGTTTAAGTGATGACTGATGTGATCACTCAAGATACAAATGTGATCACTCAAGGTACCAAATGGACTTAGATAACATCCAATTGATGAAATCTATGGATCTTGATGAATTGCATAAAACTGTCTTTAGTTTAGGGAAAGATAGCGTACCTGGTCCAAATTGATATAATGGGGATTTTTACTAGAAAATCTTGGGATTTCATCTAGCGAGATCTCTTACAAGCTATGAATGAATTTATGTGTGGAGTGAAGGTACCCAAATCTTTTGGGAGTACAGTAATCACTTTAATCCCCGAAACTCCAACTCCCAGAAAATTAAGTGAGTGTGGGCCGATAAGCTTTAACAATTTTTCTAATAAAATCTTATCCAAGATCTTAGTAGATAGAATACGACCTCTACTCCCTAAATGTATCTCTCATGAACAATCGGCATTCATACAGAACATGGAAATTGCTGATAATATACTCATTATTCAAGAGGTGGTAATGCTGCTGGATTCTAAAGCTCAATCCATAAACATGATAGAAAAATTAGATATGTCTAAGACATTCGACTGTGTTTCATGGCCAATGCTAAATTCATTTCTATTAAAATTTGGTTTTCATGGCCATGTAGCAACTCTAATAATGGGTAATAGTAACAGCTTGATTTTGATTCTCTGTCCTTATAAATGGAACCCGTTATGGCTTCTTTAAACCTTCAAGAGATTTAAAACAAGGGGATCCACTTTCCCTACTCTCTTTAATTTCATTACCTAATTACTCAATCAGTGGCCTCAAGTTTATGTTCCATAATGATTATATTGATAAATTCATTCTGCCTAAAAGAGCTGAAACTATCACTCACTTATCTTAAGCGGGTAATATTGCTATTTTTTAAGAGCTACTAACAAATCATTAAAAAAATCTAGTCCTGTTCTTAAAGTCATATGAGGTTGCTATAGGACAAAAGGTCAATTTTTTAGAAGAGTGTATTTCTAATTGTGAATAGAGCTAGCTCAGTTAGGGTTAATTTGATTAAGTCTAAGACTAGCATGTTAGAGGGTCACTTTCCATTTATCTATCTTGGAGTTAACATTTTCAAAGGCAAAAAGAAGATTATTTACTTTTGGAATTTAGTGGAAAGAATTAACTCTAAAATAGGAAAATGGAATAATAAGTGGCTAAACCAGGTCGGGAGATTAAAACTGATTAAACGTGTCCTTCTTTGCATCCCATAGCACACTTGGTGTATTCCAGCACCAACTGCACACACATTAGATAAAATCAGTTCTACATGCTCCAATTTTCTTTGGGACAAAACTAATTTAGGACTTAAGAAACACTGGAAGTCCTAGTCTTCTCCATGTTACCCAAAGGATGAAAACAGCCTAGGACTCAAAGACTTTAGGACAATCTTAGATGTATTCTCGGTGAAACTATGATGGAAAAGCTCAACAAGGTAAAACCCTATGGGCCTAATATATCTTGTCCAACGCAGAAACTAACAGAAAATCTAAAGCCTAGAGAAGGGTGGTTTCAGTCTAAGAATTCGCTGAATCACAGTCACAAATACTCATAGGGAGAGGCAGTTGTAATTTTTGGCTTGCTAACTGGGTCAGTGACGGTCCTCCGTGGAAAAAATGGTCACAGTCAACAACCATCCCTTTCTCCTATCTACAGGTGAAGGATTTCTTGCTACAAAACACCATTTTCTATCTCTTTTGTAGGGAAGAATACCAGCTCAGGTCTTACAAAACCTCACCAAAGAGGTAATCCTAACTAACAATAAGGATATGATGATCTGGTGACTAACTCACTCATGTAAGTTCACCATTTCATCAATTGTTCAAAAGCTGAGAAAAAAAAGAAACATGGTTCAATCACTATCCCAGGGAGAATACAGGCTCTGCACTGAGTATACCGGCTAGCTCGCATGATGAAAGAGATGGGAGGTTCACGGAGGTTTCTGGAAATTTCTATATTGAAGGTTATGAACGAACTATTTAGGTGAATTAAAATATGGGAATGACTCGGTCGCAACCAGATCACGCAGATGGCACAGATTTTGGCTGTTGCAGGAGATCAAGTTACTCCTCCCTCAAGACCTATAGGTATCTTGAGAGATGTAGTGTCATCTATACCTATGTGATTAGCTTCAGGGCAGGCTTCTCTGCCCATATTAGCTTTCCCTTACCCAGGATATGCACGAGAGGCATTTTAAATGTGGCCCAACCTTCTTTCCCAGACTATTCACAGGGGATGGTGTATTCGGTGCCTCCTTTGGTTCCGAAAACCTTGACGGTCACTCTCTCAAGGAATGATACTGGATATGGAATGATGACTTATGTGGGGTCCCGGGAAACGGTGGCATGGGATAACAAAATGCAATAGCTAACCAAGGGCCTTACAATCTTTATGAACAATTGCCAACGTACCCAGGGATCATGCAAACCTTGGAAAAATTTTGGTTGCATGGGTTCTCAGCCCATTTATATGATGCATTATGGAGTTAATCATCGAGGATTGAATCCGTTCGGAGGCCGCAATGATTGACGACAGATGCTGGACACTCATTAAAGAGGGAGTTGGACGGATTGATTGGGCTAATAGTCCAAGAGCTAGATCACCTTTCAATTCAGAGGTAACTGGGGTTCAATGACCAGTGAATATAAAGCCACCTGAAGGACTCCCAACTTATAGTAGGGAGCCGGATCCTTGAGAATTCATTGAGACATTTTTAAATCTAATGAATTCGAGGGATTTAGAAGAGAGGTTAACATGTAAGTTGGTTGAAAGCTACTTGCGGGGAAAATCTCGAGAATGGTTCAATAAGTTACCAAAGGGTTCCTTGCACTCTTATCGAGACTTCAGAGGGGCTCTATTGAGTCAATATGCTCAAAAGAAAAAAGTTTACTTAAACTTTGTTGGAGCTATACCAGACCAAGCAAAAGGTGGGAGAGAGTATGGAAGCCTTTTATCATCTATATGTGGATGAAAGCTTGGGGTAGTAGAAACTACAGAGAATGAGGTAATTCAAGGATATTTGTTGGGAATGCGGGATTTGGAGTGATACAATAAGTTGAGTACAAATACTCCCCAAACCTTGCAAAAACTTCAAGAAGTAGTGGAGCAATATTCGAGAGTGGAGGAAGCCACCAAAAAGAAGAAGAAAAGTCTGGTGGAGAAACCAGGAAAGAGTAACGATCCTCGAGGGAAAAAACCAATGGAAATGGCTAGGCCTAATTTTGAGGGGTATACACCCATGTTGCCAACACCTTTGGGCAGGTCTCTTCCACATATTATGAGTATACGTCGAGGGATGTTTTGACCACCTCCACTCATGCTAAACACGCTGAATTCCGTAAGGGCAAGAATTTGTATTGCGATTATCACAAGGACTATGGCCATGAAATTAATGATTGTGCACAAGTGAAGATGGAAATCGAGAGGTGTGAAAGGGAAAGATGGTTCTGAGGCCTCGAACCTCAAAGGAATAATCATGTAGAGCCCCCAAGACCTATGTATGATCGTAGGGAATGGCAACCCTACATGAGAAATTATCAGAATAATGGAGGCAGAGAAGATAGGAGCCCTCGAGATCAAGGGATTCGAGATCGGCGACGTGAAGGGAGAGACGAGAGGCTGCAAGAACCACATGCAGGTAATCAGAAAAATAGAAATGGTGTGGATAACCCGCCAATTAACAGGGTAATTAATGTGATTATTAGAATCGTGTGAGAGAGGTCCTCAAATACAGTCATGAAGGTTGAAGCATGAAAAATTTCTGCAGGACAACTTTCCATATAAGGTTTTGGCCAGATGAAATAGTAATATTCTCAGAGGCAGATGCAGTTTCATATTAGACCCCACATGCAGATCCTATGGTTTTCTCGGCTGTGATTGGGAAATTGTTAGTAAAGAGAGATTTTATTGATGATGGTAGTGGAGTGGAGGTGATGTTCGCTGATTGCTTTGATCAGTTAGATATAGGGCGTGGTAATTTGAGAAAGTTGGTTTCACCCTTATCTCGTTTCACGAGGAACCCCATTTTTTCTTTTGGGGGAAATCAATTTGTCAGTTCGAATATATGACGGTGACATGGGAGTAACGGTAGACTGCAACTTTGCGACTGTTGATGCATACTCGCCCTATAATGTAATTCTAGGAAGACCGTAGATGTGCCAAGATCGAGTATTGTGGTCTCCCTATTATGTGACAGCAAAGTTTCCAACTGATAAGGGGGTAGCTTCTATTCGAGGGGTTCAAGATATGGCTAGAAACTGTAATCTGACGGCGGTGAGAAGCGAGGAAGAAGAGAAATGTGGCTTCAGTGCATGGAGAAGTTGGCCCAGCAGATACGGTACAAATGTCCATTCGAGACCTCGGGACAGTGGCAGTCGAAAAGTTTATGTCGGAGGACGCTAAAGAAAGATTAAGCCAGTTATTGGAAGATTTTGGCGACGTTGACTCTTGGAGTACTTCTGACTTCACAGGAGTACCGTCGGGCTTGGTGGTTCACAGAATGAATATCGATCCAACCATCAATCCTGTTAAGCAGAATAGGAGGATATTTTCCCCTGAAAAGGTTGAAGCAATTAAGAAAGAAGTCGAGAAATTGCTAAAGGAATACATCATAGAGGAGGTGTTTTATCCAAAGTGGTTGGCTAATCCAGTTATGGTTCCTAAGCATAATGGAGTTTAGAGCATGTGTATTAATTTTACCAACCAGAATAGATTTTGTCCCAAGGATAGTTATCCCCGGCCACCAATTGATAAGTTGGTATAAGCTATCACTGGATACCAAGTTATAGCCTTCTTGGATGCTCATAAAGGATACCATCAGATATTAATGGCAGAAGAAGACAAGGTGAAAATATCTTCAATTACTGATATGGGCACTTACTGCTACAAAAAAATGCCGTTTGGGCTGAAGAATGTCGGGGCAAATTATCACCAGTTAGTGGATAAGTTGTTTAGAAAACAAATTGGCAGAAACATGGAGATATACGTGGATGACATGGTTGTGAAGAGTAGGGCTTATGATGAGTTTCTGGTGGATTTCAGGGAATCTTTTAAAGAGTTTCTGGTGGATTTAAGGGAATCTTTTAAAGAGCTTCGAGGGGCGAACTTAAAATTAAATCCAGCCAAGCATGTTATTGGTGTGAGGGCTGGAAAATTTCTTGGATTCATGGTGTCTGAGAGGAGGATCTATGTCAATACAGAGAAGTTCAAGGCTTTAATGAGAATGAAAAGTCCACAAACGCTGAAAGACATGCAAAGGCTAATAGGGTCATTGGCAGTTTTGAGTCAATTCCTCTTGAAGGGAGCCGAGAAACACTTGCCTTTATTTTATGTACTTCAAAGGGCAAAGATATTTGAGTGGACAGAAATTTTTGAAGAGGCAATCAAGCAGTTAAAAGAGCATCTACGAGTACTGCCAACCCTTATGAGGCCTGAGAAAGGAGAAACTCTGTTTCTATATATTTCTTCCTCGCCTCTGGCAATTAGTGTAGTACTAGTCAAGGACAAGGAAGGATAGCAACATCCAATCTAATTTGTGATTCAAATTCTGCAGGGGTCATAAATGAGCTACACGGCTCTCAAGAGACTGATCTTAGCTTTGGTACATCCAACACGAACGTTGCATCCCTACTTTCAGGGGCACACAATAGTGTTTCTTACCAATCACCCAATTAGACAGATTCTTTTGAAATTATAAGCTTCAATGAGAATGATGAAATAGGCCGTGGATTTGGGGGAGCATCATATACATTATCGGCCCAGAACTGCAATCAGAGGTCAAGCACTTGCAGATTTCATAGTGGAAACCTCGGAACCAATTAAAGTTGGAGAAGAAACTAGAAAGAATGAAACTCGAAAGAAAGATTTTTGGAAGTTGTATGTAGATGGTTCTTCACATTCGGGAGGAAGTGGGGCTGGGGTGCTGCTCACCAGTCCAGATGGTAAAGATTATCCATACGCATTACACTTTGCGCTTAAGGCTACGAATAATGAGGTCAAGTATGAAGCCTTGATCACTGGTTTGCGATTAGCCAAGGAGTTGGAATTGGAAGACCTAGAGGGTTACAGTGATTCTCATATAGTAGTCCTACGGGTCAATAGGGATTATGAAGTCAGAGAACGCAATTTACAGAAATACTTGGAGGTAGTGAAGCCACTTTTTAAAGGCTTTAAAACGCATACTAAGACATAGGTACCAATGGATGAAAACCATAAAGTATATGCTCTAAGAAAGTTCGTTTCCTCAGACCTGGAGGTTCAGTCTTGAGGACAGTTGCTCATAGAAACCTTAAACAAATAAATCTCTAGGTAATGATGGCTATCAAGTAGGAAAACACGTGGATGACTGATATAGTAAGTTATCTTCGAAAGGGGGTTTTGCTGGAGGATATGGCTGAAGCCAGAATAATAAGACTAATGGGATTCTATATTGAAGAGGACATCTCCAGCCGCTACTTCGGTGTGTCACCACTTATGAGGCAGACTATCTGATGAGGGAAGTTCACAAAGGTAGATGCGGCAGTTATCCGGAGGCTCGATCTGTGGCAAGAAGGCTCATTCGATCAGGTATTACTGGCCAATGATGTTTGACAATGTGAACAGGTATATACAGTCTTTTCATTAATGTTTGAAGCATGCTCCCATAACTCATATCCCCCAGGAAGAAATGACAAACATTCACAGCTCCTGGTCATTCGATAATTGGGGAATCAATGTAGTGGGACCCTTCCAGGAAGCCACAGGGAAATTTAAGTACCTTGTAGTAGCTATCAATTATTTTACAAAGTGGGTTGAAGCCGCGCCTTTGACAAATATGAACGGGAGGTCGATTATTGTGTTATGTTGGAAAAATATCATATGTCGCTTTGGAATACCAAGGACTAAATCATTGATAATGAGATGCAGTTTTCCCAAGATCTGTTTAAGGTGTGAGGTATAAAAAATGTAGCAATAGGTAACTGCACTCTATCATCCATATGCCAATGGTCAAGTGGAGGTAACTAATCAAAATAGTTAATGGTATGAGAGCCTGATTTGAGGGGGCTGAGGGAAATTGGATATACGAGATACCCTGTGTGTTATGGGCATATATGATAGCTTAGTCTTTCGCCACTAGTGAGACGCCTTAAGGCTTGGTTTATGGTTCGGGAGCAGTAATTCTTGCGGAAATAAGAGTTCCAATCCCCAGGTTGATGGCGGCTGTAGAAGAAAGAGTTAATGAATAAAATCATTGTCTAGATCTCGATATGGTGAAAGAAAGGCCATAATTGGCATTCATCCAAGAAGATAAGGTGAAACAAAGAGTTAAAAGTTATTATGATAGAAGGGTCAAGAAGGCGTAGTTTAATCTTGGGGATTTGGTGATGAGAAAAAATGAGAAGAGCCGACATGAACCTGAGGGAAAATTGGCTGCTAACTGAGAAAGACCCTACAAAAGTGATGAAAGCATATCCAAGAGGTAGCTATGTCATCAAAACCATCGACAGTGTTCGAGTACCCAGAAGGTGGAACATCACCAATTTGAGGAAGTATAACCAACTATGAAGACATGAGTGATCTGCTGATAAGCGGCACTCTTGAAGATATGAGTGATATGCCGATAAGCAGCACTCTTGAAGGTATGAGTGATATGCTGATAAGTGGAACTCTGGGAGATATGAGTGATATGCTGATAAAGGGCTCTCTTTGTAAAAGTTCCAGCTTCGTATGCTTTGAGTTGCGGCTGATGATTGAGTGAAATATTGATAAGCGGCACTCATATTGTAATCATGTATGTTGTACGTTACAATTGGTAAAGTGTGCTGATAAGATACTCTATTCCTTTTATGAATGATAAGCTACTCGATTCCTGGTATAGCTAAAAAGCTACTCTATTAAAATGTTTGCTAATAAGCACTTAACTACACCTTATTTGTGATCTGCAAGAAAACCAACTCTGGGGAATCTCAGGGGAAAACTCTCGGAAGTTTAAGTCACAGTAAGGTGTATTAGTACTGTATAAAGACCAAATGAAATTCAGAAAATGAATACAAACCTGGTATTTATACTAAACATCTATAATAGTATTTTTCATTAAATATAACTCTTAATAGTCCAATAAATATGGTATGACTTTTTAAACCTAACTGGGCAAGATAACACAAGCCCACTATGTTGTTTCGTCTTGGTCATTATCAAAAGTCCACCAAAAACTAGATATCTACTCAAGAGTACGAAGCCTTGAGATGATAGCTTGAAAACCTTCAAGATGATAATTTGCAGAGCTAAACTTATCATTATTCAAGGTGAAGTTCTTCGTGCATTATCTCGAGTCTCGAGGTGATATCCAGTTTTGTCATTCTTAAATTCTCGTAGAATATGAGAAGATGTGTGTGTTCATCAATCGCACAAAATAGCACATCAAGAATGGCTCACATGGAAAAGGTACGAAAAGATTCAAGCGTCTTTTTAAAAAATTTAGTTTTTAAAGATAATTATTATCTTTGCCGCCATTTTAGGTTCTTTAACTATCTCCTTTTCCTCTTCAACCCCTATTCATTTTATTTGCAGTTATTTTGCAGAAGAAGCCATCTTTCATAGTTCTTTTCGCTTCTCCTCCTGTCATCATCTCTTTCTCTAGCACTTCTTTCTATGAAATCAGTAAGTCCTACCACCTTTTATCTTTCCTTCCCTTTCCTTATTTCAGTTAATGGTTATTCATGGTGAGGGATCTATTGAGAAGGGGCTTTCCAATGAGGACATGTTAGAATTAAAGGAAGTTAATTCACCAGAGAGGATGATGTTCTTGGCTGGTCCGATTATAATCCCGATAGTTGGTTCATCATAGATATGAACCCCAAGGATACACCATTGGTTGGCCATCAGGTATGGGTAAACAATTTGTGAAAAGGTCTCCTATTACTGGGGGAAATTGGGTTTTATCCCCCAGCACATGAGCAAGAAAAAAAGGAATATATACCCCTCAAGGAGGGAGAGGAAGAAGATGCATCTCTCAAGGAGGAAACTGAAACATCTATTGATGAGCCCCCAGCCTCGAGAGCACAAAAATCAATCTCGAAGATCATATCTTCAATCCCTTTAGGCCAAAATATACCCCCATATGTGGATTTTTAGCCTTTAAGAGTGAACGAATCTCCTATTAACCTTCCCGAAAGAAGATTGGTTATCTTCCATAAACACATTCGTTCGAGGTTTTGTTTCCTTTTTCCTCCATTATTCTCTAAACTCCTCAATGAGTAGCGTGTCCTATAGTGTTAAGTCGGTAGAGAATACTATCACCTTCAATGGTAGAGAAAAGAATCTTGATATTTTTGTCGTTCCCTCTCACTCGGGAAAATGGAAAAGTCGGAGAAAATGAATTACTTTCGACTGCAGAAGATATAAGGTTCCTCAATAGAACTCGAATATAAAGTTGATTCCTCTAAAGGAGGAAAATATTCTTACCCTAGCTACCTCGAGAATGATAGGAGACATCTTCTAGCCCCATCCTCGATTATAGTATGTTCTCCAACCCTGAAAAAACCATCGACGGTTTCATTTGGTCATCTAAAATTTATGAAAAGTTTATGTATAAGAATCTACAAAAGAATAAAAAAAACTGTCCAAGTCACAACATCCTCCTCTCGAGGCTGAACATGAGAAAAGCAGGAAGCAAAAAAGAGTCACCGAGGACCCAGCTCAGGAACTCCCTCACAGGACCACTCCTAGTAATTTTACAAACTGGAAGTCTTCGAAGTTGTTTACAATAAGTTTTGTTAGTTTTTCATTCCTTTTCTTAATTCTTGTTTCTAATGTCATTTTCTTTCTTTATTTTTTAGTTGGTTTTGGCTCAGCCTGCAGTCAAAGAAAGGGGAGGCATCTACCCCCTCAAATCAGACATCCAATATTCCCCCAAAGGATGCTGGAAAGGCCATCAAGGAAAAAAGCCACGTGGAAACATTCCTTCTTCAAGGAAGAACCAACGCTGAAAGGGAACAAATGATGATAGTTCCTAGTTCCACATTTTCCTATTCAAACCAATCTGCAGACTCCCTCCCCGAACACTCTTTGTACCATCTCGAGTGTTTCTCTTCTTAAGGAACTAGTCCTAAGGACTTTTGCCAACAATCCTCCAATTAGTTTTATATGTGTGTGTGTGTGTGTGTGTGTTCTTATCTTTACTTCTTGTCAAAATACACTAGCTCTATCTTTTCAACTAATTTTTCCAATTGTTATGTAACACCCTAGGTGTCTCAACACCTTAGCCAAGTAACCCAGAGGATTGAGGAGCAAGTCTCCTCCTTGTTATCCCTTCTGCACCAGCTGGATTACGATCATGCCCACTTGCATGAGAGGGTTAAACAAAAAGATCTCGATATTACTAAGCTAGCATAGGCACTCGAAGCCTCCCAAAAGAAGATTTCAAATCTTGAGGCTGTTAATAGGAAGGAAACCTTTGATAAGACGACCCTTGAACTTAGAGTGAAGGCGGCTTAAGATCATGAGGCCCAAGCTCTCCTGCTCGAGGCTTTTAAGGATAAGCTGATAAATATCAAGGTGCTATTCCTTTTTTTCCATGAGCTCCTTGATTTGGCCAAAAAATCTTGGCTTCAACTCCCTAATCAACGAATAGTTAAAGCTAAGAATGTCTCATTCCTTATCTAAGGATGAAATCAAATTCTTAGAATCTTTCCTGAAGCCTGATGCTATTAAAACTCTAGATCCAAAGTGGGAGGAAGCAGTGGTAGGGGTGGTTTGAGTTTCGCATTCTAGGACTTATTAAAGGCTAGTGGGAACTTTCACACAGCTGAAGAGGTTCGAGCTCTCTCCCTGGAGGCAACAACTACCAAGATAACTTAGCAGCCACCATTAGAGGAAGGATCCATGGAGATCCTTTCTCAAACTAATGAGGATGAGGATGCTAATAGGGTCGTATACTTTTACTTTATAATGAAGAAAGTATTCTTCCTACTAATAATTCTTCTTATTTTTTAAAAAAATATTCTTGTCTTCGTAGTGTAAATCATTGATGAGGTAGCCGCAATGCATTTACGAAGAATTCTCTAAGACTCAAATAGAGCTCAACGAAACCAACGAGCATCTATTGAAGTCAATGTTGGATCTTGCTAATTGCAACGAGAATATAACTCTTTACGTAGTAAGAACTGTCAACTCCAGGAAGAATTGAAATCATGGAAAATAGTGAACATCCTGCCTTTAAGAACTTACTATGGGATCTCAAAACCAAAAAGTAGAAAGGGGTACCTCTCGAGGTTGTCGAAAGTTGTGACCCTACCGAGTAGGATTACCAAGAGACAATAGATCACATAATCAATCAATTTAGATCCTTAAAAGATGTCTTGCTAATGCCAATAGGCTGCCAATCCTTGAAGTTCATCTTACACTCATCCAAATTGAAGCTTATAAGTTTAAGTCTCAAGTGGGAGGGATGGTGCAACACCACAAGGTGGCTTTAGATGAAATTGCAAGGTTGGACAAAGCTTTAGCAAATAAAGGCACATTTGCTGATGAATATCCCTCATTAGTTGAATCCGTCCTTGCTGAGAACACTTAACTTACAGGAGAAGTCAAAGCCTCGAAGGAAAAAATTAAAGAACTAGAGAAGACAGCTGCACTTTATGATGTGAGCCTTCGAGCCCATAACCTCTATCACAGTGACTTGAATCCAAAACTTGTGGATAACCAGCTTCTGCCTAAGTTTCTGCTTATGGCATCCAATAATTGGATTGTTAACCGCAATGTATAAAATATTAGAACTCCTTATCAAAAAGAAGCTTCTGATGCTATTTTAGAATGGTTACGAGAGTTCCCCCATATTCACCCCCCTCAAGAGGACAGAGATCCTCAGTTTCCAAGAAATCAGGGGCTAAGAAGGGCGATAAAAGTTTCGGATCTTCAAGCAATGCTAATAAACGATCCAAGAAAAAATGTTGTAGAGATGAAGGCATTGAGATAAGGAACTTAGAAGATGATCCCTTATTGAAATGTTCTCGGTCAAAAATCATGATAGATCCAGCCGAGTATCTTGAAGAGGAGGAAAGGCACGACCTTCAACGTATGGCTGGTATTAAGAATGAAGAACTTGAGCAACTGGAAGCAAAATTGGGAAAGTTGGTTAGATGAATCAGAAAAATAGATTATCAGTAATGAGCTTCTTATGTGTCATCGCCCAAGTGTTAACAGTGTAAATGGTAGCTTGTAACTCGTAACTTGAGCTTCTTATCTATAACTTGTAATTTATCTCCACGAATCATATAACAATTGATCGAGTATATCACATAGAATATTATTATATGAGTGTTAATAGAACAAACTCAACGTCTATCCGATTATTTACTCAACATCTTTCTCCTAAGGTTTGGAGAATTATTCGAGAAGCCTATAAGAGTTAACGCAAGTTAAGTAGCATATCAGCAGAAATTTTAATCGAGTAGCTTATTAGCCATATCAGGAATCTAGTAGCTTTTCATTCATAAAAGGAATCGAGTAGCTTATCAGCACACTTTACCAATCGTAGCATACAGGATTATAGCACAAGTGCCACTTATCAGCATTTCACTCAATCATCAGTCGGAGCACATAGCATACGAAGCTGTAACTTTTACAAAGACTGCCACTTATCAGCATACCACTCATTTCTTCCAGAGTGCCGCTTATCAGCATATTACTCATACCTTGAGGAGTTCCGCCTATCAGCATATCACTCATATCTTCAAAATGCCGCTTATCAGCATGTCACTCATGTCTTCATAGCTTGTAATACTTCCTAAATTGGTGATGTTCCACCTTCCGGGTACTCAAACACCGTCCATGGTTTCGAGGACATAGCTACCTTCTGGACATGCTTCCACCACTTTGTAGGGTCCTTCCAAGTTAGCAGCCAATTTTCACTAAGGTTCACAGTGGCTCTTATAATGAGTGGTAGTGTATTTCTTATGAGTTTTCTTGACTCTACAAAGATAAGTCTTATATCCTGAAAAAGTAAACAATCACAGAATCAGAAAATAGTAAAATTATAAATTACAAAACTTATAAACTCGACATATACCTACATTTCTGTGTAGAATGTTTGGATTGTAATCAACTAGATTTTCTCAGTCCAGTAATTTCATCTACATTCAAAAGGAATTACATAAACATGGGAGCAAAGTACATAAAATTCAAAGGTAAACATATAAACATGCCTAAAATTATAATATGTAAACAAAAATCTCAATTTATAAAAAGAAGGATTAAAAACAACCAATATAAGCAACATATGAAATCATAAATTAAATATGCATGTACAACATATTAAAGATTCAAATTCCAAATGTATTAAACCACATATGTAACTGAACTAAACATATACATATAGAATTCAATTTTTACAACTTTGTTTTTTTGCAGAATATTCAAATCCTACTCTCGCATCTTCATGTTGTGCAAAAAGAAGAAAAGAAAAAGAGATTGGATGTAAACAAAGAAAATCAGTTAGAAGAAATTAGTAAAATACATTATGTAACTCAACTCAAATATAAAACAAAAACAAAGTACACAATATAATTAACAAAACAAAGTACATAAAACTCATTAAGTACAAAATCAGTAAGCATAAAAAGCAATGAAAACCTAATCAAACCCTATATTAACCCTAAATTAAACAAAAACATAATCAAAGCCTAAAAAATAGAAATATCTAAGAAGCACATTAAACATTAATAGATTCAACAGTAAAACTTAATCAAAGCATGAAAATGGAGCATGAAGTACAAAATGAACTAAATAAATGCATAAAATGGAAAAAAAGTAAATCACCTTCCAAAACATTTATATCGGCTTCAGATGATCTTGTTAGAGATTCATTCTTAGTGTATTGAATATCATCCGAACAAACACCGTCAATCTCCTTCGAACCTTTACCTTTGGTCATACTTCCAAATGAATATGCGAAATAATAAAAATAAATTATGAAAAATATTGCAAAGATAAAATACAACAAACCGCACTGACAGCGCCATCATTGCATGGCCGGAGAAATGCCGGAGCAGCCGACAATCACCAAATCAGTTAAACAAAAGCAAAGAAACTAGTTACAAACTAGGAATCGTATCTTCAGAATGCCAAATTGATAAAAATGAACTCAAATCCATGGCGATATCATCGATTGAAGAAAGAATTACGGTTTGAATATTATATTTTAACGGTTAAGGGAGAAGAAACGTTTCTGGCTGGAGGGAGAAAATTGAAATCTGAATAAATTAAAACATAATAAACCATATAATAATTGATGGATGGTCCTTATAACTTATTTATTATGTGATATAGAGCATTGGTCTCACGATAAACTTATGTGACAGCATCTCACACAAGTCTTTGTATAGCATATTTACTTAAATTTCAGTTTCCTTTGTGGATTTTTTACGTGAGTTTTCATGTCTGTAACGAACGAACTGACCAAACTCCCAAATAACATATCCGTGTTGTTACCAATGCAAGCCGAGAAGCTGCATCTGCGGATGTTAAGCAAACTATTGCAACGTTTTGCCGATTGGACTTTTTGTGAGCTTATAACGTTATACGTATATGGGACTTTGACACAGAATGGTAGGGTAAAGCTCCTGAGAGGTAAGTATTGTGTATTACACAAGGGTACAGTCCTTAAATCATACTTTCATACTAATGCTACCTTTGATCAGGTGCCATTGCAAATTCAGTTTATTTACCTACTCTCTCTATCCCACTCTAAATTTCTTATTTACTTTTTGAGAGTCAAACTTTTTAAACTTTGACCATAAATATAAAATAATATATAAGTAATAAATGTATCATGTGAGATATTGTTAAATTTGTCTTAATATCTATTTTCGAAATATAATTTTTTATGCGGCATTGTTTTATTTAACTAGAGATATTTACGGTCAAACATACTCGTTGAAAACCATGAAAAAGTAAATAACCAATTTATAGTGGGACAAATGGAGCATATACCTAATTTTTTGTTTATGGGAGTCTCATAGTTGGAATGGTGGTATATAGGTTATGTTTCACAGAGATGTACTTATAAGCAAAACTGACTTATTTTGAAAGTAGAGGAAACCCACTTCTACTTTTTCCCCAAAAATTACTTCTGCTTTTAAAATAAGATATTTTTTATCACTTTACCAAATACTAAAGAGTGTTTTACTTATAAGCACAACAACTTATAAGCTCTGTCAAATAGAGCCATACTCCCTCCGTCCAACGATTAAGTTCCGAATTGCTTTTCGCACAATGTTTAATCTAAGTCTATGTGGTGTTCTTTTAATGAGTGATGACAGGTGGCTCACATTAATCAAATGAAAGAAAAAATTATGACCACATATTTATGGCTAGATGTAAAAGTTCAGAAATAGGAAGTTATTAGTGAAACAGACTAAAAAGGAAAGTAGGAAGTTATTAGTGGGACAGATGAAGTACTATATAGGAGTCGTTTGGTATGCAGTAAGAGATGCGGTAGTTACAAATTCCTAGGATTTTAGGATGGGTAGGCCAGTTTCGTTGACGGAATATAGTAAAAAGGTGGGAATTTGGAATGTGGGGGAAATTAAACTTCTCACGCAACACAGGAAGTATCTTGCCAGGGACCCCTCGATCGATTACAAATCCTCCACTTTTTAAATATGCATTTACATTTTTATCCCACGAATGGCAATACATCCACACAATATATCATTACCAAAAATTTGAGGTTTGTCATTGTATTGTATTTTATTTAATTTGATGAAATTATATTTGATACATGTAAATAAATTTAGTTTGATAAATTTTATGTAAATAAATTTAGTTTGATGAAATTATATGTAAATAAATTTAATTTGATGAAATTATAACTCATATATATATATATGAAAATAAATTTAATTTGATAAAATTATATTTGATATATTTTATTATTTTAAAGATTATATGTGATATAGGTTTACCATATTTTTATGTTTAGGGTTTGAATGT
>JAULKM010162943.1:0-16284 GCA_032355605.1 Rubia tinctorum | reverse complement strand
TCACAACCCCTAAAAAGATCTTTGACGCAGCCTTCCAGTGGGGGCTCAAGGCCCCCAGGTAGTTAGAATAGAAAGAATATGTTTATGAAACCCTAAAAACATTCAGAAACTATGGCAAAATTTTCATAAAAGCGTCGTACCTTTTTCTAGGCAGAAGGAGCATTCTAGGAATTTTGAACCCATGGACCCAACGCCAGATTTCCCGAATCGTGTCACCCTCATCGCAGTCGCCCGACCCTAAGCTCACAAGCGGCACCGCCTTGGAACCCCGGGCAGAATCAGTGACGCTTCCACGCGCCACCAGTGACGCTTCGGATCCGGCAGCGCCGCCCCTGTCAGCTCCTGCCAATCCCCATTCCTTTCCCTCCGGTGACTCATCAAGAAAATCATAGCCGTCGGTGGGCGGCCGAACGCACGGGCTACGCAGAAAAGCCCTAAAAGCCGGTGTCAATTGCCGGGCAGTTGCCGAAGCTTCGGAATCAGGCACGCACACCAAGTTTAGGAGGAACTCGTCCGTATATGTATCCCACTCATCGACCGGTTGGGAATCGGTCAAAAAATCGATCGTTTCTCCGCCACCGGGAATCAGATCGGTGAAATCGGAGTCGAACCCATGTTCTGTGGGTGTGAGAACGGGGGAACTGTGTGTGGTACCATGTGGGAACTGTCGGTGATCTATTAACCAGGGCTACCGACGGAGAACTGATAGTGCCGCCGGGCAGGGGAGGCAGTATGCTAGGGTTTCGGGTGGTGGAGGAGTTGAGGAGACAGCCAGTGGAATGAAGATTGGAAATGGGTGGCTCAAAGTAAAAGGGGGAGAAATGAAGAGCCTCGATGTAGAATCTCAAGAATGGGATAAAGGAAGAGATAAAGGCAGATGGTAGTTGGGGTAATTGGAACGGGTGGGTGGGTAGTAATATGTTTGGAGTAAATGATTTACCAAATGTTGTAGTTAATGTCTACTTATCCGAATTAGTAATTAATAGATTTATTTTATTTCAAATTCAAATCTGTAAATTCATTAATTTAGTAAGGGTATTGTAGGAAAGTCACATGTAAAATTTTTACTAAATAAGGAAATTTTCAAACTAAGCAATTTATAGTGGTACAGACTAAGAAGGAAAGTAAGCAATTTATAGCGGGACGGAGGGAGTATTCGAGATCAACTAAGTTTCAAACAATATTCTTGTTCAAGGATTCAATATTGTAACCATCAGCTACAAACTTACTACAAGGACAGTTCATATGAGGGGATGGAGATGACAAAGAAGTAGGGACACGTCATCTAAGACATAAGGGAATAGATTCCAGATCACTACTCCCAACAATAAAAAAATGATCACCAGAGAGCAGCTTAAAATATTCCTTGGATAGGGAAGTAGTAACCTCAACCATTCTAATAGGGCAGCATAAATTGGAAGGCATAAATTGGAGATGTAGCTCAAAGCAAACACTAGAGCCAACATACCAAAAATATTTAAAAATTTATGGTAGATCAAACTATCAAATCCCTACATATAAATAAATATGAGGAAAAAATGCAGAATTAGAATTTTCATAACAAATCCACATTGAAGGCAATACATAAATACATTAAAAGCATTATTATACGGTACAGACATAAATCCGAATGTTCTTAAGTTAAGCCATAATTCTAAAATTAACTAACCTTAGAAGGAAAAGCAGTCACATGTTGAATAAAGAGATCAGACTCCTCTTTGTTTGCAATCTGAGAAGAATTCTCCGTGATTGCATTCACCTCCTAGTTTGAAGATAGCTTAGGGTCAAAAGAAGTAAATAGAAGGTTAGCAAGATAATCAACTTGGCAACTTTGTAGCTCAGAAATAGAAGGCAGAGAGGGAAGACCAACAAGATGTGATAGCTGAGCATAAGGATGTCTAACATCAAAAATTTTACTGATAAATTCATTTTTAAGCTTCTTTTTCTACTGCTCCAGTATCTCCCCGGACTTAGCCAGTGGAGGCAAATTTTCCCCTTCAGGGTAAGGTTCAGCTTCCTCAGCTCCACTAAAGGTTTGCATCAACCTACATTGTGTGCTGAACTAGAAACTTCTACAAAAGGTTGAATAAGGACTTCATCTTGAAAAGACGATCGGCTAGAACTTGAGGATAATGGGGAAAAGAAGAGCCTTTAGTTCGCATCTCTTCCAACTCACGGCGGAGCTTACTGACTTCGTCTTAGCAACCTGCACACGCTCCTCTGCAGCTTCAAGTGAGGTCTTCATAGCCTCGCGCTCCTTCTTGATAGATTTTTGCTGCTCTAGCACCGGGCAGTCCTCCTTGGAGAATTTTTTAACTCACTCACCAGCGAGCTAAAGACTCTTGCCAAGCTTATAACATTAGTTAGGAAAAGCCACAAACAAATATAATAGTTAGACATTGTAATTAGAGCATACTAAAGTAATGCAAAAACCATTTATAATTCATAGCAAACATACCAGAATCATCGATTCGGGAAGAGAGAGTTTAGAGAGAGTGGCAGGAATAGTCTCTTCTATCATCAAATCACCGCTTTGCATCGAAGGCTTAGAAGGGGAATGACTAGAGCGATTTTTTCTCAAAGGGCCCCAAGGAAGTTGACAAGCTACTACCTCGATTCTCTTTCTTTCTTTAGCTTCAGTGCAACATCATTTACAACCACCTCCCCTTCTGTTTCCTTCTATTTAACATGTATTAACTAGAGACTTTGCTTGAGTGGGGTGCTCATGAGGGACTTCATCAACATTAGTGTCATGTAGTTGGGGAGGCAGGCTCTCCATCTACTCAGCTTCGTCATCAGGAATGAACAACCAATCAATCTTGTGCCCAACTAGACCTATATCTTCCATTCAACATACATCTTAACTAAGGAAAACACGTAGACACAATGGAGCAATACGAAAACAACAAGGGATAAAAATAATTCATAAGAAATAGAGAAACCATAAGAAAATAACAAACAAACACCTTCGCTAATTGATTCAGCATGACGTAGACCTATTGAGTGTTAGCTGAGTTTTAAAACAACCTCAGAATCATTGGTAAAATAAACCCCCCAGCTTAGGAAGATTAGACTTAGGAACATTATAGTTCCAAGCTAGAAGGACATGTTCACGCTCAAGATCCAGTTTCAAGTTTAAAAATAATTGTACCACACCACAATTACTAGGAAACCCAGTCACGAGCTCAACAGTGGGATAACAGGGGTAAAAAGTGAATTCAACAAATGAATTTTTCACCTTACGAAACTAATACAGACAACAAAACAAGTCAATCGAAAAAGGGACATTGTTTTGGGAACACACATAGTGGAAACCCACAATGATAGTGATGCCTTTAGAAAAATGATTATAGAAACATGATTATAGGCACAAACCGAGAAAGATGGGATCACATCTAAGACTCAGCCACGAACCATGATTATAGAAACCATGATGCAACCCACGATCTGAAACCCTAGCAATGTGGAGCCCTGGTAGCAGCCCACTATATATACAAGGAGAGCACACTGGCTCAGGTAAGTGAGACAAAACTGCGGAATTCCAACTCTCTAAAGGAAAATACTGACTTGATCGTCGAAGCTCTTTCCCTAGAATAACTTTCGGGACCTTTCTTGCAGATTCTTTCTTACAGCGCAATGATCATCAACCATTTTTCCTGGACGGGAATACCACATAAACTATACTACCTATGGGGTAGATATCGGAAAGATCGGGGTCGTCCACAGAGATGCTACGAATCTAAAAGTTAACTACACACAACCGCAATTGGGTTGTCAATCCGATCACATGTAAGGAATAAATAATGTTGCAAAACAGGTTTTTTTGAGAAGGTTATGTAACAACTACAAGCATGCAAGACCACAAGAGAATAAAATTATATAAACTAGCACTTCAGGAGTATTTGCGTAACATGATTGGTGTTTTTTAAATCCTAGATTTAATCACATTCAAGATATACAAGCCTATCCTTGTGTTTATGACACATAGCGTACTCGATGGTCAACACTTCCCCATGCCTATCACATAGGGTGTGCACGTAATCTTCCACCACTTCCGTAATTAGGAGAGTGCAACAGCGGCCCATCCTGCTGAGTTGACCCGTCCCCTCTCGGCGTCTCTCTTAATCAACGAATCATGGGAGATTCACCAAATTAAGACCGAGAGGAGGCTAAGTGAGGTCAAAGATAGATATTTATATTGTTGCTCCTGTTCCTACTACTATACTTCCGAAATTGGTAGACAGTGGCAAGTACCAGGGTCGTCCACAAAGATGTTAGGAATCTAATAACCAACTACACACAGCCATGACCAGGTCATCAATCCGATCACATGTTAGTTATAATAAGTGTTGGTAAAACAAGCATTGGGTTTTTTTTTTACTAAAACTACTAGCATGTAATTCAACAGAGAATCAACTATATAAAACCTGGAAAATATTTTCCTAACATGATTAATGTTGTTTTGATCCTTGATTTCATCACATATAAGGCTATAAACCTATTGTAGTTTTTTGTGACGCGTGGTGTGGTCGATAGTCAACATTTCCACATACCTGTTGCATAGGGTGTGCATGTAATCTTCCATCACCACCGTCTCCTAATTAGGGAAGTGCAACAATGCCCCTGCCTATTATGCAGATCTGAATCTCCCCTGTTCTATTAAGTCTCGGGCACCACACCGCGAATTCTTCTCCCTAGGCCTAAAAAGGCAAAGGGGTTGAATCACCTTATCAATGGTTCGAGGGTTGCAAAACTAACCCCAGTTTGCTACTTTAACTATCTCTACCGGTAACACTTCGTACCAACTAGTAGGCTTACTAGTGCATGTTCGATCGTAACGTTAACTCGGAAACCCACGTGCACACACCCACACCCACACAATTTCACACTATTGTTACCCCAAGCGCATATAGGGTTTCTTCCACGGGGGTATCAATAATTGCACTAACATCAAAGTAGACTACGATGTGTGCTAATTTAGTGTGACAATCATGCAATTAGCAAGAACATGAGAAACAAGCCAACATAATAATAAAAAACACATAGAACTAAGTAGATCTAAGAAATCACACAAAACAAGCATTAATACATGAATACAAATATAATCCCCAAGTTAGTTAACTACTTCCTAAAAATAAATCCATCACAAATATTGAGTTAAATACCATGGATCTAGGAAAATAACAGGAAAGGAAAGAGAAGGAAAGGAGAAGAACTCTGGGGTGAGAGAGAGAGAGAGAGAGAGAGAATCTCATCTTCATTCCCACCTACTTGAAAAATAAAAGTTACATTAGACCATGGACAATGGTAGAAATCGCTACCGGTTTTTTACCAATTAAATATATTATTTTTCTCATTCTCTCTCTTCCACCTCACTTTAAGAAACTGCTTTAAAAACCACTCATTTTCCTTCCATAATGGTAAGAAACCACTTTCTGTCTTTCACAGACCCCACTTGATTTTATCTATCCTATTCATTAATTTTACCATTAACATTTAATTAAATTAAATTTGTCCACTCAAAATAAGTTGAATGTGAAATTTAACAATAAATTTTTATTTTTATTTTTATAATTTCATTTATTTTTTCATAAATTATTTAATACTTTTGTGAATAAATTTTTTCCATATTTTTTATAAAAAATAACGGAATTTTATATAAATTTTACAGATTTGTTTTGAAAAAATAATAAATAAAGGTAGGGACACGTGGCCCAATCAGAGGGTGCCACGTGTCCCTCCAATGAACAAAAAAATAAGCTGCATGTAGTGGGACATGTGGGCCAATGCATGGCTGCCACGTGTCTAGTATTGGTAAAAAAGGGCCTCTCCCAGTGGCCCCAGCGCACATGCGCATCACTTCAACAAACGTTCCCACACCGGTTGCTAGACCGATTTCTTTTTCTTAATTTTAAAAAAACGTCATTGCACATACCCTTATACCTACTTAGTGAACTCATGAAGACTAAAGGATCCTATGTATATAAGTAGGGAATTGGGCCTTGAAAAGGGACCAAAATAAGCCAAAAATGGCATGGTCCATGCAGGCTTGTGTAAAACAGGTCATTCGCCACAACACAGTCAGTGCAGCCTCATACAAGGTATCCCACACGGACCGACACTGGTTGTGGCCTGGTGCTTGATCTGAAACATCTGATTTGCATGCCCTGTGCCGTTTGGCGTGGCCCGTCAGTTGGAAGGATTTTTTTCTCAGTAAATCGGCGCGACCCATGCTATTTTACACACCTCGTGGGCTGGTCTTCACTTTTGGGACTTGGAATAGCGCTGCCTATGTAAAACAGGACAGTCTGCGCCAATACTTTTCCATTTAAGAGTGTGACCTTCCCCCTTATGGCATCACTAATCAATCATCGTGAGATACGCCAATTAAAAACCGAGAAGAGGCTAATAAAGTACTAAGGGTCAAAGATGAAATTTATATTGTTGCACCCGTTTCTACTACTATACTGCCATGATTGGAAGATAGTGACAAGTACCGGTTCCGTCCATAGAGATGTTAGGAATCTAATAATCAATTATAAACAACCGTGATCGGGTCGTCAATTCGACCATGTGCTAGGAATAATCAGTGTTGACAAAACAAGCATTTGGGGGTTTTTTATAACTAAAACTACTAGCATTTAATTGATCACGAGAATAAACAATATAAACTATATTTAGGGAACATTTACGTAACATGATTAATGTTATTTAGATCCTTGATTTTATCACATACAAGAACTATGAACCTATTCTAGTTTTTGTGACACGTAGTGCGGTCGATGGTCAGCACTTTCTCATACCTGTCATGTAGGATGCACATGTAATCTTCCATCGGCACCACCTCCATAATTAGTGGAGTGCAACAACGGCCCTGCCTGCCATGTAGATCTAAGTCCCCCCCATACGATTACATCCCGGGCACTACATCACGAATGCTTCTCCCTAGGCCTAAAATGGAAAAGGGGATTAAACACCTTATCGATGGATCTAGGGTTGCGAAGCTAACCCTAGTTTGCTACTTTAGCTATCTCTGCCCACTACCCTTACTAGTGCATGGTCGATCGTAATATTAACAACGACAACCTACGTGTACACACCCACATAGATCCGGACCCATCGTTACACTAAGAGCATCTATGTTTCCCTCCCTGGAGAGGTATCAGTAGTGCATCAACACGACTGTGGACTTTGGTGTGTGCTAACTAAGTGTGAAAATCATGCAATTCAAAAGAATATTAAGAACAAGCCAACATACTAATCACAAAATGCATAGAATTAGGTAGATCAAAGAAATCACACAAAACAAGCATTAATACATGAATACAAATATAATCCCCAAGTTAATTAACTACTCCCTAAGAATTGAACCCAAGTATTGCATTGGATTCAACACGTTTGGTCAAAAGAAAAATAAATAGAAGAAAGAAAAAGAACCTAGAGAAAAGGTAGAGTATTTTCTCTCTCTACCCTACTCTTGAAGATGAAAATTGGCATTCCCCCTTCACCCAAGTAGAAAAAGGTCTATATTTATAGTAATAGGGAATTTGGCCTTGAAAAAGGCCCAAAAATGGTCAAAAACTTCTAGCATCCACAACCGGCATGACCTGTGGGATTTAGCACGTTCGGGCCAGCCGAGTGACCTTCGAGCTGGCTTAGGCCGCTCAGCCTGGCACGGCTGGGGCCTTGTGCTGGTGTGGCTAGATCGGCCTGGAACGGGTCTTGAGCCTCGTGCTGACGCGGCTAGTGTCACTCGGATAGACCGCCAGCTGGAGCTCCATTTTGTTGCCTCTTAGTGCACATCTCGTGTCGTTTGGCGTGGGCTGTCGGCTGGAACCTCATTTTCCTTAGTAACATGGCAAAGGACTTGTCATTATTTACACCCCGTGGGCTAGTGTTTGCATTAGTGACTTGAAACGATGTGAATTGTACGAAACAGAATGATCCGCGCTCATACTTAGCCATATTTTGGAGTGGATCAAAGACAAGGGACACAAGCAGTAGGAGTTGGCATGGTTCGTGTTAGGGCCTCTAGAATGGGCCGTGTTCTTGGTATGGTTCTTGTTGAGCACCCTTGGCACGGGCCGTGCTGGGAGATCTTCATGCCTGCTTGGCTAGCCTCGTGCATTCCTCGTGCTGGCCTTGGCTGGTTCGTGCCAGCCCTGATCGGCTCGTACTGGTTGGCTGTTTTGATTGGTTGATGCCTTTCTCCATCCTTGACCGGATGAACTTCAATCCTGCCTTTTCTTGGCTCAATTCTATCTACTACCATACTTAGGAGTCTATAACCTTCAATCTACTACAATTTTTGCGAATGGCCTTCAAATATCTTTTACCACTCTCGCGCATGTCCTTCTACAAAAAAATGGTGATGAAAAACTACTCACGAGCAACCTACTAATGAGACACAAAGGAAGATCTAGGTGCCCGTGAATACAAAGTGTCCATTAGATTCATTTAAGTCTTAAAAACTTGGGATTTAGACAAGAAAACCAATCATGGCCGTCTAAAACCTTTGTCGTGTAAACCTAACCAAAATTGAAATCAACAAAAAAATTATGATAATAAATTAGTCAAATGCATCGGTTAACTCATGCATAAAGGTGCACATCAGAGTGACTTTGAGGCACTGGTGTAGCGGAACGTACAAAGGTGCACGATTCGTGTAACTGCCTTTGCATGACCTGTGTAAAATTTACACGAGCCATGCTAGCCACTTGCACAGATCGTGCATGGCTAGTGTAAGCTTCGTGCACGCATCGTTCCGGCCAGTCAATTTATTTGCACCGCTACGGATGAACCACTTATTTAATTTCAGAGTTCTTGTAGTCGATTTTATAGTGCTCGAGAAGAAAAAATCCAACGCTACCATCCTCAAAGGATAATTTTCTTGGATCGTTCCCAGAACTCTGTGCAACTAATGGATATCAATTCCTCCACTCCGTTGTTTTTCTTCTTTGACCTTCTATCTTCTACCACATTTTGCCTGTGGCCTTTAGTCTTCTACCATCCTTGCGAATGCCCTTCTACAATTTTCTACCACCGTTGCAGATGGCCTTCGACAAAATGATGTAAAAAGTACTCACTACTAACCTAATTGTAAGCTCACAAAGGAAAATCTAGGTGCTCGTGGACAAAAAATGTCTATTAGCTTCAATTAAGTCTACAAAACTCAGGATTTAGACAAGAAAATCAATAATGGTTGTCTAAACACTTTGTCATGTAAACCTAACTAAAACTAGCAATCAACCAAAGAAAACATGATAATAAATATTCTGAATGCATTGGTTAATGCATGCATAAAGGTGCACATCAATCCCCCCACACTTAAACCTTCACTCGTCCTCGAGTAAACAAAAACGAGAAAAGATCCAAGAGGAATGTAGCATGCCAAATAAGTTAACCAATACATTTATCTTATTCCTAAGCTACCCTACTTCCCCCCCAAATATTGTAAGAATCTCACAACTTTCACTCTCCCCAAAGATGATAAAGTACCCTATCAACCAAAAATACATAAGAGAAAAAGGTGGAAAAAAGGCAAAGTAGAATGATAAGTGCTAAACTAGATTACTCCACCAAAGAAATCACCGAAGACAATCCAAGAGATGTTGAGGAAGAAACTGCCAAAGATGGCCAAAACAAATTTCGTTTCCAATTTCTCTCAATTTCTCTCATTTTGAAAAGGAGCCCTTTCGGGTTTTCATCCTTCCATTCACATATGTTGAGCTCACTAGGGGTAGGCAAAAAATAAAAATTGAAATCCGAATCGAAAACCAAATTATCTGAATTTGAATAACCCGCACCATATTTAAAATACGATTTTTCGATAACTGAATTGAATAAAAAAAATTTGAATATGGTTTTTGGTTTGGTTTTGGATATGGAAATTCAATCTAAAACCCAACCCGAATATGGAATTACAATTAAAAATAAATAATTTATGTATATAATAATATAATTCTATAATCTTAAAATAAAATTAATAAATACATAGCCAAATTCATGGCCCAAATTAAGGTAGCTCATGGCCCAAAATAAAAATTGAGAACCTTCATTATTAGCCCTTAATATGTAAAGTGTAAACCCTAAAAAATGTGAGGCATGATGAGAGCATATGTTGTTTTCTTCTTCCTGCCGTTTTCTTCTTCATGGGTGAGAGGTAGAGTAGAATTCCTGCCATTTCTTCTTCATCATCTAAATTCCTCACATTTTCTTCTTCATCTCAAATCCTCACCAAATTTTGGGATTTTTATTTGGAAGAAATTGATTTTGATGATGTAGAATTTAAATTACATATTTTTCTTGAATTTTGAATTATGTTATGTATTTTTAATAATTGTTTAAAATGTCCAGTTGAAATTTGGTTTATTCGGATCAATTCTGAATTTAAATCGAAATTGAATTCCAAATTTAGTTCGTTTTATTCGGTTATTTGGGTTGAATTCGGTTTTGGAGTTTTTAGAGGCGAAACCGAATAATCCAAAATCCGAATTGCCTAACTCGACGCCCACCCCTAGAGCTCACCTCTCACATTTTTCCACACGGCCTCTCATTTTTGCCTAGTTTTTTCAACCTAGCCGAGCCTAGCCTCTCATTTTTACCTAGATCTTTCGACCTATCTGAGATTTCTTCCAATTTTGCCTAAGTTTCCCTTTCGAGTTTCCAACTTAGCCGGGTATTTTTCAATTTTTTTTAAAATTTTCAAAATGCTCTTTAAAGGAGCTATTAGCTACATAGAAACAACTAAGAATCATAAGTGCTATCTAATCCCCTTCCCCACACTTTAAGCTTGCATTGTCCTTAATGCATATACACAATCATAGAACATATGTAAAGGGAAAGAAATAGGAGAGCACTCACAATGGAAAAAAATGAACACTAAAATCTACACTTGGTGGTACGATCATGGAATTTAATGAACAGATTACCATCACTCCAATAAACTACCCTAATAAAGCAAGTTCAATCACAACCACTATCATGCATCACAAATCATATAAAGAATTAAATCACAATGGAGAGTTAATTCTTAGATTTCGATACGTGTGTTTCAAGGGTTTTGAGGGTGAGTGGGTTTGGGTGGTTATAGGGAAGAAATGGTGATTGGGATGTAGGAAGGTAAGTGAGCTTCACGGGTTGTGTACCTCTACATGCCCCATGAATTTGGGGATTTGGTTCTCCTCCTTGTCCACAACCATGCACGTCCACATGGTTCGTGAGTTAGACTCTTCCTAAACCCCATTGCTTGCTTTCCTTAAAAAACCATGTGCTTCCTACAAAACAAACATGCACACCAAGTGTAATAGTGTTCTAAAACCAAAAGCTAAGTAGGAAAACACACCAAAAACACTAAACATCTTCAAAACAATGCAATGAGACATCTTTCCTCCCCTACACTTACAACACACATTCCCCAAATAAAAACATGATATGGAAAGAAGGGGAGGTAAACAAAATGATAGGAAATCACTACTTCCCAATGCATTGTTCCCACCTCAATATCCTCAAATCTACCCCAACATGCAACTCAAATTAAGACACTACAAATCCACTCTAAGCAAGTTCCAATCAACATCCACACTAAGAAACAACTAGTGTGCGGTCCTAGGTTGTGTATTTCGTAGTGGTTTAGGTGGTGGAGTGTAGCGATGTCTAATGGTTTGGGTAAGAATGGGAGGATTCAAGTGGAGATTATTTTTCAAAAAAAAACTAACTAAACTGATTTTTGAAAGTTTGGGTTGCCTCCCGAGAAGTTTTGTATTTTTAAGGTCGTCGGCACGACCCTAATGTTATCCATATGGTGCGGGTTTGTACCCCATCACCATAACAAAAAATGGAGAGGCGGGGGTAACAATCTTTGAACAGGAAGATGTAGTAGAGGAGGAGTCAACCTTAGAGGAAATAGGTGGTTTGGAAGCTTAGCATATACAATTGTGTTCTCTAGGGTCCTCTAATGACTCCAAAAATGTGGGAGTTGGTTCTATAGGTGGAGGTTGGGGTGAAAGTAGGTAATATGGTGAATTACGTATATTCACCCCTTCTTCAACTTCTTCACCCTCAACAAACCAGTCCCCATCCCCTTTGGATTAATCTACTAAAATCTCAATCTCAACTAGGGATGGTTCATTTTTAGAATATTAGATTTCTAGTTGGCTCACCTTTTCAATCAAATCACTCACTTGCCCTTCAACTTTCTCAATGCTTGAGAAGAGTTGAATTCCTAAATTTCTAATGTCGCGGTGCAATTTTAATTGGAGTGACTCACTACTCTTGGTCACATTGGTTATAGCATGCAAAATTCTTCATGATCCGATTGGGGAACTAATCCTGGGGATTGGGTTTAGGGCATTGTATAGGTTGATGAAGACCCAAATATCTAACCTAAAATGTTGGTTTTTTGATTCAAATCCATACCATGAATTAGGGTTACTACTCAACCTCGAATTGGGAGAGTCATAGTATGGGTACAAATATTAATCCCATCGACCTTGGGATAGGCTCCTTATCGATGGCTCTAAGATTGCAACTCACACTAACCTATTTTGTGCTAACACTATCTTTATCTGTATCGCTTCGAGCCAATTCTCCAGCTAAGACAAGCGTATGGTTGATTGTAATATTGACTCGGCGGCCCACCTGCACACACCATATGGTATCGTACTATCGTTACCCCAAACACGTCTAGGTTTCCTTCCCCAGGGGATATCAATAAGTGCACCAACATGAAAGTAGACTACATTGTGTGTCAATCTTAGTGTGACAATCATGCAATTGATAAGAACTTGAACAACAAGCAAACATAATAATACTAAACACATAAACATAGGTAGATCTATAGAATCTCCCAAAACAAACACCAAATCACGAATACAAATACAATCCCAAGTTAATTAACTACTCCCTAAGAATTAAACCCAAATATTTCATAGGATTCAATGACATTGGGCAATATAAGAAAAAGAGAAGAAAATAAATTAGAGAAAATGAAGAGCTCATTTCTCTCTCTACCCTACTCTCAGGAGTCTAAAATGAGCATAAACTTAAACCCTAATAGAAATAGACTCCTATATAGTAATATGGAATTGGGCCTTTGTAAAGGCCAAAAATAGGCCAAAAAACTCAGCAGTCGGGCACAGTCGTGCTGGCTGGCACGACGCGTGTTTCCTAACAAGGCAGTGCTGACATGGGTCGAGTGGCCTGGCATGGCTGTGTAGGCTGTGTCTGGCACAGACCATGCCAGCCAGCGCAGGGCATCGGTTGGTCCTCCATTTTTTAACTTCTGATGCTTTCACATACGTTGTTTGGCTTGGGCCGGCAGCTGAAAGCACTTATTGATCCGTTGAATAGTGTGGAGTGTGTGAATTCTTGCGGGCAGTCAACTGGGAGTCGTTTTCATAGAAAAATGGTGATGCTTCCATATTGACTTCGCACCCTTTGGGATTTTCTTCATTTTTTTTGGAGTTGAAACGATATGGGCCGTGTTAAAGGGCACAGTCCGTGTCTATAGTTAGCCTCACAAAGGTTTGGGGCGACACGGGTTGGGTTGCATCAAACGGTCTGTGCCAAGAGGTTGTGGCACAGCCGTGCTAAAGGGCACGGTCTTTGACGGGTGCCTCATGCATGACCATGTCACCCGGTTAGTGCTTGTTGGTGCTAGCCCGTCTGCTGGTGCCAGCCGTCGTCCCAGTTGATGCCGCCATTACGTTTTGAGAATGTTGAAGTTCGACTCCACCTTTTCCGGCTCAATTCCATCTACTACCACGTTTTTGGTTCGTAGCCTTTTTCCTACTATTATCCTTGCGAATGGCCTTCAAATATCTACTACCATCCTTACGATTGGCCTTCAAATATCTACTACCACCCTTGCGGATGGCTTTCTAAAAGATAATGCTAAAGTTCTCACGAACAACCTACTAGTAAGCTCATAAAAGAAGATCTAGATGCTCGTGAAGACAAAGTGCCCATTAAATTCAATTAAATCTACAAAACTCAGGATTTAGATAAGAAAACCAACAACACTCATCTAAACCCTTTGTAATGTAAACCTAACTAAAACTAGAAATCAACCAAACAAAACATAATAACAAACGTGTCAAATGCATTGGATGAGGCATGAAATAAGGTGTAGATCAGGCATAAACTCAGAAATAATAAAAGAAGAGAGAAGAGTTAGTCTCTTTCTCTCTCTACCTACTCTTAGAACTAGGAAAATGAAATGACAATTATGAAGGCTCTCCTAAACCCTAGTAGACTAGTGCTCTTTATGTAGTAGGTGGAATTTGGGCCTTGGAGAGGCCTAAAACAAAGGGAACCCTAACAGCCACGTCGGCACGGACCTTGCAATAGCACGCGGCCCGCGGCCCGCGCTACACAGCCAGTGCAAAATCACACTAGCCGCAAACTGGGCATGGACCCCAGCCAAACTGTGTTTGCGGCCCATGCAATTGCTTGCTCGCCGCGGACTAGAAGATTCATTTGGCTGTCTGAGCGGCACGGCCCATGCAGATGCACGCGATTCGCAGACTTGAGTTGAAATCTTTGGCTTCTGAGAGCGTGGTCACGCATTTGGCTGCGGAGCATGGACTAGAACTTCACCTTCAGGGGGCATTGGCTGTGCAAAATGACACGGCTCGCGCCAGTACTTAGTCCCTCCAGCCAATTGGTTGGAACGGGGTCGTGCAAAGGAGCACGGGTCGTGACAGTCTTCTAGTTCTTCTGGACTTCAACTCATTTTCCTCGGGAATCCTATTTACTACCACGATTAAGCGCGTGGCCTTCTTTCTACCACCATCCTTGCGAATGACCTTCAAATATCTTCTACCATTCTTGCGAATGGACTTCACTAATCTACTCAGAAGTGCTTATAAGCGATCTACAATGAAACTCACAAAATAGGATCTATATGCTCGTAAGGACATAGTATTCATTAGAACTAAATAATCTACAAAACGAGGGATTTAGACAAGTAAACCAACAAAGACTATCTAAACCTCTTGTGATGTAAACCTACTTTAACCTAGCAATCAATCATGCAAAACTACTAAAAGATGTGTTAAATGCATCAGGAAACACATGGTTCTAGAGTCTAATTACCCCTGTTATTCAAAGTGTATTTCTTGTTGAACTAAACTGAATTTGACCATACTGGATTGAACTGGGCTAAAATTAAATGTATTAAAAATAGTAATAATGTGATTAAATTAAAGTAAATTTATCCAAATTAAATTTCTAATGAACTCAATTCAAATGAATTGAACTGATAAGCTCTAGAAAACATCAACTATATCAGTGATTGTAGTTGTAGATAATGATCAAATGCGTACTACGAGTATTTCCAAATGAAGAAAGGAGAAACCAAAAGGAAGATTGTCGTACAATATGCACGGAATCATCGTACAAGTTAGGCCGACTAAATTGTCGTATTAGAAGGTTATTATAGTAATTAAAGATGGTGATGCGATGCGAAACGTTCAAATTGCTGTGTCCAAGTTGTCCCCAACTTGGTAAACTAGGTTACGTGTTAATTATTTAGCATTAAAATAAATTACAGCTTCCATCCATCTCCATCTGCTTTATTGGATGTGGCAAATTCATTTTTCGGTTATTTTCGTCAATTTGACACACTTTCTTTTTATTGCAACATTCTTTCAATTTTATCCACTCATTTGACTTTTTCTTTTAAATTCAATTTAATCCACACATTTCTTTCATCTAAATCCAAATAACTAAATCTATGATACCACATAAAAAAAATCAAAGCTAGTATAATCTAATTCCACCGCTCACCAACCTACCTCCCCTTGATCATTCCTGGTCTCGTCGAATCCCAGCTGCTATTACATTACAAAACTACGTACGTGATCCACTTTCTCACGCCAATACATCTTAATACCAAACAAAATTTGGCACCGCAAATTAAATAAAGAGTAATTCTTTTATAATTACTTTAGTTTATTTTTACTGTAATTAATTTAATTCAGTTAAACTTAGGCAAGAAGAGGATAGCCTAACATACATTTTTATTATATTTAATTTATGTATCAATCAAATTAATTTTAACTGATAACTAATTTTTTGAGTAATTGAATAATTAAATTGATCCATGAATTGGAAGAAGGTAGCAAAAGTTTGTTGTAAAATATAATATAAGTAAATAAAGTTATTAATAGTTGGCAAAATTTTGAGAAAGATGATATTTCCATAGGTTTATGGAAAAACGGAGTTTAATTATAATAATAAAAGGTAAAAAGTCTTTGTTGCAATATTAAAGTTTTATTATGC
>JAULKM010162896.1:0-16287 GCA_032355605.1 Rubia tinctorum | reverse complement strand
AACATAACCCTTGAATGTTTGATCTAGACGTGGAATGTCTTCATTTATGGTGGTAGTCGTCCCTTGATCTCCATCATTTTATGTGCATGCGAAAAAACAAGCAACCATAAAGATTGAGTTTGCTAGATGTTATAAATTTGTGTGATAGATAGTTTTGTAGCGCGATGCGTATTGTAAACAATAAAGGATTTCTAGGTTGCAGAAGCTTTCTTTATCTCAAAATTTAGCATTTGACACTCATATTCCTCTATATATTATCTTGGTATAATAAACAACAACAATTTGCTTTTCAATGGTTGGATGTAATTTTTTAATTTCAAAATTCCAGATCATATGTCTTGATCTATGTTTTGTACTCGTCCATCATGGGTTAGAAGCACTAATGGAGGATGGCCTATTAAAGGCACCACTTCAAATGCGGTTCCGACCGATTTCTGAGGAACTGCCTTTGCAAAGAGATTGCGATATCGGAACTGGCTCCATTTGGAATGCCCCTGTTTTAGAAGGCGGTTTGAACCGTTTGGAAGGCGGTTAGATTTGAACCGCCTTTAAATGTTCCAAGTTAAAGTTGGTTCAATTAAGAATCGCCTTTAATCGATAGGTTTCAAAGGCGGTTATGCCTAGGTGACTTTGTTGGTTCAAAATTCTAAACTCAAAATAGTAGATCCAGCATTACTTCCAAACTCAGAAGGGCCGGTTAAACCACCAATAAAGGTGCAAATTAAGTTCCACATTCGGAACTCTTTCGGGAATCAGTACCGTTGTCAGAATACTGTCTTAGCTTATCGTAGAATGAGTAAAGTAGTCTTGAGCTCATAACTAACCGGATTGGTCAACTTATAGCTCATTTTCAAACTGGTTTGTCATTGCAAAAAACTAATGAATTTTAAACCAACCACAAATTGAGGCTTGATGATGAACCAATTGGGGAAGGTATGCGTGACATTAATTAGTTAATTACATGTATTAATAACAGTTGAATTGTGTTGAATTTATTGGCAAGGGTTTATGTGGTATTTAGGGTAATGTGTTGCATGAATAAGGAAGGTTTAGGATGTTTTTGTGTTAATTTTGTGAATTCCACTAATTTGTGACATTTGAATGTAGAGTGTTGCAATGGATCGTATTGAACTCAATGTTAACAATCTTAGGAATTCGTTTGATTACATTCCTTTAATTGAATCTTTTATTGTCTTGGCGTTCGAACATGCATCGAAGAATGGCATGGTGCTTGTAAGATGCCTATGTAGGGATTGTAAAAATTATGCATTTCTGGGAGAAAGAAGTTACGTGAATATCTAATCACACGTGGTTTTGATACTAGTTACACTAATTGGGTGTGGCACAGGGAGGTTGGGAGCTTTGAAGATGTGAAAAGATAGGGAGATGGTGATTTAGACGGTGATGATGTATTTGAGGAGATGGTAGAGGATATTTCTAGAAAGTTGCATAGGAAACCAGAGGCTCTTGAAGCCTTACATAATGACAATAGAACGACATAGAATAATGGCTCCAAACATTCAATTTTGAGTGCGACTTTGAAAATTATGAACTTGAAGCCCAAAATTTTGGTAGACAGATGAAGGGATAACGGAGACCCTTGAATTAACTAGGGAATTTCTTCTTGAGGTTAATCTTATGCCTGATAGATTATATGCAGCAAAAAGGATTCTCTTCCCAATAATACTGGTACAGAAAAATTCACACATGCCCGAATAATTGCATGTTGTATAAGGGGGAGGAGGATGAGTTACTAGAAAGATGTCGGGTGTGTGGTGAGTCTAGGTACAAGATGAAGCGGGGTGACATTTTCGTGGGCACAAAAGTGGGGTCTGGATAGAAGAAGAAGACACCGGCTAAAGTTTTGTGGTATCTCCCAATTATACCACGGTTGAAGAAATTGTTCGCATGCAAGGAATACACCAAGTTTTTGCATTGGAATTAAGAAATAGTTAAACCGGGAGATGATGTGATTAGGCATACGTCAGACAGTGAGCAGTGGAAAAGAAGCTAGATTCCATATACCTCGAGTTTGGAGCGGAACCCCGACATTTGAGGTTAGGCTTATCAACTGATGGAATTAATCCTTTTGGTAATATGAACAACACACAATTCATGGCCTTTTATGTTAGTGATCTAAAATCTACCTTCTTGGCTTATGATGAAACGTAAGTATGTCTTATTTTCATTAATGATTTTTGGGCCAAAGCGACCCGGTAATGATATATATGTTTACCTTGATCCTTTTATTGAAGATTTGTTAACTTTGTTCAATGAAATTGTTTGCACGCACGATGGTAGAGTGGATGATACTTTTACAATGAAGGCATTATTGTTTTACACCATAAATAATTTCCCTGCAAATGGCAATTATTCTGGATACTCGGTGAAACGGCACTATGTGGTGTGTACTTAGCACATGAATTAGAGGTTGTTGGCCCTTAGGCCCAGCCAAAATTTCAATCATAGATCAACAACGACGGAACCATGCTAGCCACAAACCAAGAAAGGCGAATTCTTGTCCAAGAGAACTCAGCCACAAACCTGAGAAAGGTGGAATCACAACCTAGACTCAGCCACAAACCGGGATTATAGCAATCATGATGTAACCACGATCTAACCCATTATCTAAAACCCTAGTAATGCGGAGCCATAACTGCAATCTATTATAAATACAAGGAGGGCAACATTGGCTCAGGTAAGTGACACTAAACCGAGAATATACCAATTTATCTTAAGGAAGGAACTGACTTGATCGTCAGAGCTCTTTCCTCAGAATCACTTCCGGGATCTTTCTTGTAGGATCACAGTGACCAAGTGGTGAATACCAGCCATCTAGCCTAATTAGGATACGATATCTTTGGTGCCGTATGTGGGGACAAAAAAATTTCCTTTTTGAAGTCATTTATTCCCTTCAGGATAACAATAGATTTCACCAGAAGCGAGAGAAGCCAGAATTACCATACACAAGAATGAACAACTATACGCAATAGGCGCATGCATCTTAGTCAAGATCAAGAGTATGTTCCATGTAAAGAACGGGAACAAAGCAAAGAAGATACAAAGGACGAAGAAGAAGAAGTTGAATCTCCTAATGAAAATCAAGAGAAAGAAAGTAGAGCCTTCGCAGCTTTCTTAGAGGCGAATAGAGAGCATATGTACAACCATTTTTTAGCCATTATCGAACTGAAATCCCCAAAAAGAAACAAAAAAAGTAAACCAACGGCATGAGAACCTTAATTACGTAGAAGAGTTAAGGGATATAGTGGCAGACGATGATACAGACAAGTCATGGTTGGTAGTGCATCTTCACGATTTCAAAATGCCAAAATATTTCAAGCTTTCTTTTCATGTAAAGATCTATAATAGGATAGAAGACCCTAAGGAATTTTCATATTCCTATCGCAACAAAATGCAATTCCACGATGCGGAAATCAAATTAGTTTGCAAACATTTCCCTATTTTCTTATCTGGGACACCGATTACATGGTATAATTACCTACCAAATGGAAGCATTCGATCTTGGGCACAGTAGTCAAATTTATTTTTTGGATGCTTCTATCAGAAGCAGAAATTTACCAAAATAAAAGTGGACCTAGACAACTTTGCCCAGCGAAGTAATGAAAGCCTCACAGATTACCACAATAGGTTCGTCACCAAAAGTTTGTAAGTCTGCGATGTCATTCCAATCATCATCGGGCACATTCATGGGTGGTATGCGACCAGGAGAATTTTACAAGGAACTCACAAAAAAATGCCTGAAAACCCAAAGGAATTGCAGAAAATGATTGAAAAGTATGTGCGAACTGAAGGAGCAAGCAACCGCAAGATAGAGTGCGAGTGAGGTGAAAAAAGAATCATGGAAGTTCCATAGAGAGATTTTGTCAAGAAAGGGAAAGGGAATATCCCTATCAAAGGGAAAGAATCGGGGAGGGGGGGAATGATGCCATTTTCGGAAACTCATTTGACAAAGTCACGAAAGAAGATTTGGCAAGCGAACCGGGAGTTGTTTCGCGAACATATGCCAATGATAGCCTCACTATACAAGCGGTCTAGGGAATACTATTGTGCCTTCCACAAAGATCATGGGCATGACATCGAATGTTGCAGATATTTAAGTAGGCAAATAGAGGAGAATTTAAGAATGGTTATTTGAGCCAATACAAAAAAAGAAGATGGAGGAAATAGGTACAACAAAGCTAGCAAGGCGGGAAACTCCATGGAAAAAACCAAGGTCCAGTGAATACACAGAGCAAGAATTAGAAGATGACAACAACAGTGGATTATGAAGAAGAGCTGACAAATGACGTCCCTGGAAAAAGTAATCCTATCAATCTATGGATCAACTGAATCTCTGTATAACAATGCCTGGAAAGGCAATGCCATATACTCTCTACCATAAAATCCTACTAATAAAAGACTTCTGATGAGACAATAACATTTAGCAAAGAGAATACAGTTCCCAATGTTTTGCCTCATAATGACCTGATGGTCATTATCGCGAAGATTGGAAATGCCACAGTTCACAGGGTTTTGTGGATGACATGAGTGCAGTTGAAATCCTATTTTCTGATTGCTTTGATAAATTGGGATTCAAACAACTGATTTGAAAAGGTCTACATCCGCTCTCGAAAGATTTACAGGACGAGCGGAGACACCTTTAGGTAACATACAGTTGCCGGTTACCATAAGGGAGAATGACAAAAATTAGAACATCATGTGAGACTTTGTTGTAATGGATGCACAAGGTCCATTTAACACCACCATCGGTAGGCCCTGGATGAATACAACAAAAGCAATATAGTCCCCATATCATATAGTAATGAAGTTCCCAACTCCAGCAGGAATTGCAATGATAAGAGGAAATAAGCAAACAGCTAGGCAGTGCATGGTTATTGAGATGAAAGCGAAATAAATGTTGAACAAACAAAATTGGTGAGCAGCATCTTGGACAATTGCTTACTCAAGCAATTGAAACCTCAAGTGGATCTCGGAGAGGAGACTGATGTTGTCATTTTGGATAACAAAGTCACTTCAAAGTGCGTCAAGGTAGGAAAATATTTCCCAACCGAGGTGAAAGAAAAAGTGACAGAAATCCTGTGAAGTTATAGAGATACATTCACATAGACTGTACAGAACATATGGGGAGTCAATCCAAAAATTTCTACCCATTCTCTAAATATAAATGATTCAATAAAGCCAGTCAAGCAAAATCAATGAGGTTTTGCTCGTGATAGAAAGAAAGCTATCGAAGAGGAAGTTAGAGCTTTGCTTTATGCCGGTATTCTGAAGAAGGTAATTTACCTAGAGTGGTTAGCAAACCAAGTAATGATTAAAAAGGCGGACGCGGGATGTAGGATGTGTATAGACTTCACTTATCTAAACAAGGCATGTCCAAAAGATTGATATCCTTTTTCATAAGATTGACCAGTTGGTGGAAGTGATATCAGGATATGAAGCCTTAGAATTTTTGGATGCGTACAAAGGATGCCACCAAATACTAAAGAACCTAGAAAATGCAGAATATACAACTTTCATAACAAGCTTTGGAGTGTTTTGTTACGTAAAGATGTCGTTTGGACAAAAGAAGGTCGGAGCAACATATCAAAGAGTAGTCGACACTACATTTCACAATCAAATAGGATGAAGTGTTGAAGCATCTATTGACGAGATGGTTATTAAAAGCAAAAAGTTAGGTCAGTTCGAGCAAGACTTGAAAGAAACCCTGGATACACTAAGTGTGATTGGTATGGAGCTCAATCCCAAGAAATTCATAATTGAGGTAGGTACAGGAAATTGTTTGTGGTATAAAGTATCCTCTAAAGTAATTGAGGTCAATCCAGAAAAGATACAAGTGATAGTAGATCTTCCTCAACCAAGAACAGTCAAGGAAGTGAAGGTGTTGATAGGGTCCCTAGCATCACTTAGCAAATTCTTCTAGAAGGCTCCAGAATTTTTTTCCCGTTCTTTGAAATCCTCAAAAAGGTCAAGAAGTTCAGCTGGGATGGGAAAAGTCAGGAAGAATATGAGTTATTAAAGGAACAGTTCTAAGTGTTGCCAACGCTGAAGTCACCGATCCCGGGAGAAATCCTATATTTGTACTTGGAAATTTCAAGAAAGGCAGTAAGTTCAGTTCTGGTGCGTCAAGAAGGACAAAGACAAGTGCCAGTAAACTACATCAGTAGAATACTGCAAAGTGCATAAAGGGCATTCTTGCTAATTGAAAGATTAACTCTTCCATTAGTATACCCAGCGAGGAGACTGTGAAGCTATTTTCAAAGGCATCGCATAATCGTGTATACTGACTACCCAATCAAGAATATTCTAAGCAAGCTAGAATTGTTCAGAATGACTAAATGGGCTCTTAAATTGGGGCAGTATGAGATCCAATTTCAAATGTGATAAAGGCACAAGCCTTAACAGATTTCATCACGGAAATGACAGGCGTAGATGTACAAGAGGCAAGCACACTAGAAAATCTTAGAATCGACAAAGGGAAATCAAAGTGGACGAGCGTTGCATGGAAATTGTTCGTTGATGGAAAATATGGCAAATAGGGCTGCGACGCGGGACTGCTGCTGGTAAATCTAGATGAAGGACATCACATATATTTGCTTCATTTCGACTTCTCACTCACCAATAATGAAGCCAAATATGAAACACTGATACGCCGGTTGGACCTTACAATCAGGATGAAGGTCAAAAGCATCAAGTGCTTCAGTGATTCACAGTTAGTAGTCCAGCAAGTACATGGAAATTATGAGGTGCGAGAGGAGCGATTGATGAAGTATTTAATAAGAGTTCGCTACCTTATAAGTCAACTCGAATATTTTGATATTCAACACATACCGAGGAGAGAAAATACCAAGGCAGATGCCTTAAGTAAATTGGCAACAGCTGGCTTTGATTCGTTTATGAGGCAGAGCGATGTGAAAGTACAAGTCGTACCAGTCAAAAGTATATTCATAACAACCGTGTCAACAATCCAGGCAGAGGAAGCAAACGGGATGACAGCGTTGAAAGATTACTTCGTAATGGGAAAATTGCAGGCAGACAAGATACAAGCCAGGAAGTTGGAATTAGGATCACACAACTATGTTTATGATGGAGGAATATTATACAAAAATGTTTCCTGTCTCCATAGATAAAGTGTGTTGGACCATCTCAAGTAGGCAAAATCATGAAAGAAGTTTATGAAGGATTATGTGGAACACATCAAGGATCTCGAACAATCGTGAAAAAGATAATTCAATCAGGATACTATTGGCCAACCATGTTCAACGATGCGCATGACTTCGTGCTAAAGTGCAAAAGCTTCCAAATTAATGCCCCGATATCGCATAAGCCACAAGCCGCCTTAACAGGGATATATTGAGCCTGTCCATTTGACAAATGGGGAATCGACTTAGTTGGACCTTTCCCTGAGGTAGCTGGTAATGCAATATTTCTAATCGTAGAAATTGACTACTTTACGAAGTGGGTAGAAGTAAAGCCATTGGGAAGAGTCACGGCGGAAGTAATAAGAAAGTTTGTTTGGCAGAACATAGTTTGTGGCTTCGGGATGCCACAAACTACTGTCATAGATAATGATACACAGTTCACAAGTGGGATCTTTACTGAATGGTGATCGAAGTTAGGGATTGCACAGAAATTCACGTCTGTAGCTCATCCTTAAGCAAATGGTCAAATGGAGGTAACTAATAGAACCATAATTCAAGTACTTCATAAAAAAAGATTGAAGGGGAAGCGAACTGGTTGGGTGGATGAGATACCCAACAAGCTATGGTCATACAAAATAACTGTACAAGATCCAACTAGAGAAACTCTGTATAGTCTAGTCTATGGTCATGAGGCGGTAATACCAGTGGAAATTGGGAACTTAAGCCTTTTAGTGGAAAAATACAACGAAGGCAATAATCCTGAAATAATGAGATTGGATTTGGACGACTTGAGGAGAAAATACAACGAGCAACGATCACAGAGGCAAAGTACAAAGAGAATATGGCTAGAGCGTATAATGAGAAAGTTAAGAAGACACAATTTTGAATTTGCGATCTCGTGCTGCAGAATAATGAGACAAGTCTGGCAGGAAAAAAAAGGGAAACTAAGCACAAAGCGTGAAGGTCTGTACAAGGTAACGAAAGCGCACCTATCCAATTGCTATAAGATATAAAGATTGGATGGTTTCGGCGTCCCCAACACTTGGCATGTTATCAACCTAAGGAAGTTCTATGTTTAGATCCTTGGTAGGAGTTAGGGAAAATTCAGTTGTATGGGAGTCATGATATGATCATTGGCAGAGTTTGCACCTTTGTTTAGTGTCGAAGGCGATACCATTTCAACCATACATTATAAATATCATAATGCAGCTTTTGGGGAAAATTACTCTTAATATTCTTTACTTGTATTTTATGAAAAATCCATAGTAACAAAAAGTAGCCAACTATGGCACATTGCAAAGAAAATCATATATCATGTCTTGCAATCGCTGACAATTAAATTTGAACAATCACAACGCAGCAAGCCACGAAGATTGTCAAAGTACAAATAAAAAAAAGTCAGAAACATCGACAAAAGAAAGCAATAGATCTTGTAGTTTCGCATACTAGCAGTTACCAGATCAATTTGTCAAGCTATATATCTTGCAAAAAGGTTCATCAACCTACACGAACAGTGAAAAAAGTAAGCAATGGAACTTCCAGCTTCGCACAATAAAAATTTAAATTTTGCAAGCTATAGATCTTGAAAAAAGACCCAGGTGCCTACAAAATAAGCGACAAAAGTAAGCGATGGATCTCGTGGCTTTAAATATTACAAGATTACAGTATCAACGTAGCAAGCTATAGATCTTGCAAAAAAGGCAAAACTACCTGCAAAACAAAGCAAAAAAAGAAAGCAATAGATCTTACACATTCACATAATAAAGGTTTACAACCTCAACTTTGCAAGGTATAGATCTTACAAACTAGTAAACAAAAATGAAAGTATAAATGCATTGAAAATATAAAATAAAACATTTTATAAGAAGAAAACGCATCGAATCCGAAAACCTAAAACAAATACAAGGATAGTATTTGGAACATATGGAAAGCCAAATTATTACATCAAATAAAAAATGATTATCTACTCCTTAATGTGCGAGATGACCCAGCAAAAGAAGAACTAACATTGCGATAGGATTGCTCAGTTTGATGTTCCTCAGACACAACCTGATCGTACCGCCATTTCATGTACAAGTAAGCTGGATGGTGTGTTCGATCATTTCATTCCATACGATCAAGATACTTTGTATAATATGCCTTAAAATCAGTTATAGGGCCAAACTCTTTGCAATCAAGTTGCATGCTCATAACGTCAATAGTTTCTTGATAGCTCTTGTTAGTATCCCCCGAGTTGCGTACTTACTCCTCTAGTCCACAAATATGTGACCTAACAGACTATGATAAATTAATTCTCTGCCCACCAATATTCATAGTTAGATCCCCACAACTAGTGGAACCTCGAGATGATGATGAAAGGTCATGGAGTTTATATCAACACAAGCTTGTTCAAGTTGATGCACACATGAGTCAAGACGGTCACACTCAACACGAAGGAGTTCATTTTGGCTATTCAAGTGGGTATTCAAAGTGAACTGTTCATCAAACTTACTCTGCCAAACTGCAGATGAGGCAGAGAGATGATCACACTCATCCTATTTCTTCTTGAGTTGTTCCAATAATTGATCGATGCGAGAATATTTCTTATCTATGACCAAGGTTTTCTGATGAGCCTCGCGTGCTTTGTTTGCAGTAAAATTATTTGGTTCTTGTTGTTGACCAATATTTTAACCAAACTTGAGTGCTGTCGTTGAATATGGTTGTTCTGTTCGGCGCAGAATTCTTTTTACTCTCGAATATAGTCTTTTGATTACTTTATAGTCTTTTTCTATCCAAGCTCTTGATCGTTGATACTAAGTAGCATATACTTAAGATGAATACCTAACGATAGTTCCCATTCCTGGACGCGACTAGGAAGATTGAACGAATGCATGTACATGCTAATAGATTCAAGATCAACTAAGCTATGAATAATATCCTAGTCCAAAGATTCAATATTATAACCTTCGGGTACAAACTTACTACAAGGACAAGCCGCATGATGAGATGGAGATGATGAAGAGGTAGGAATGTGCCATCCAAGACATAATGGAATAGATCCCTAAGTAGAATAACCAACATTAGAAAAATGATCAGCATAAAGTAGCTCAAGATAATCTTTGGATAGAGACTGAGTAGCTTCAACCAGCCTAATAGGGCACTAGGAATGAGAGGATACAAACCGAGGATGACAATCGAAACAAACATTAGATCCCAAAGAGTCAAGATGTTTCAAATACTTATGGTCGACCAAAATATGAAAACCCTGCATATGAATAAATACGAGGAGAAGGTGCAAAATTAGAATGGAAATACCAAATTAATATCTAAAATAGTACATATAGTGTAGACATACATCAGAGTATCATTTTGTATTATAGATAAAATGGTCTTAAACTTAGTCAAACTCTAAGATCAACTAGTATTAGAAAGAGAAGCGGTCGAATCCTGGGCAACGAGAGCAGAACCCTCCTTGTTCGCACGCTGAGCAGAAACCTCCATGTTTGCATTGACCTCCGGGTTAGAAGAGGGCTTAGGATCATGAGAAGCAAATGGAAGATCGTCAAGATAGTTGACTTCAAACATCTGCAGCTGATAAATAGATGGCAAAGAGGGAATACTGACGAGGTGTGATAGCGGGGCATAAGGATGACCACTATCTAAAATCCTACGAATAAAACCATCATTACACACAGTATTTAGCTACTCCAATACTTCAGCATACTTAGCTAGTGGAGGTAATTTCTTAACCTTCAGAGTAGGGTTCAGCTCCTACAGTTCAACTAAAGATTTGCAATAACCAACGTTGCGAGCGGAGCTAGAAACCTCCTCAAATATATTGAAGAAAGACTTAATTTTAACGAGCTGATCAGCAAGGACTTGGGGGTAGCTAGGTGAAGCAGGACCATTAGTCCGCTTCTCCCCCAACTCTGAACGGAGCTTATTGGCTTTTTCCTCAGCGACCTGTGCACGCTCCTCAGCAGCCTACAAATGCTCCTCAGCATCTTCAAGAGAGATTTTCACAACCGCACACTCCTCCTCATTAGCCTTACACTTTTCCAGGAGCAAACCTTCTTTTTTTGGAAAATTTGGCAACTCGCTCACTAACAAGCTGAAGACTCTCACTAATCTTATAACATTTCCAGAAAAATGCACAAGCATATATGACAGTTAGACATTGCAATAGAGGAATACCAAATCAAACCGAATATCATTTAAACTTTTAACGAATATACCACGACCATTGTTTCATAAAGAGAGAGTTTAGAGAGAGTAGCAGGAATAGTTCCTTCTATCAACAAGTTATTACTTCACGGTGGAAGTTTAGAACGGGATTGGCTAGTACGTCCCCTTTAACATGGGGTCCCAAGGCAGGTGATGAGTCACCAAACCACTTATTTCTCCTCTTCCCTTTGGAGGCATCAGTAGCATTATCAACCGCTACCTCTCCCCTTTCAGAGGCTTTAGCTTCATCGAATATTAATTAAGAATTTTCTTTGGTGATGTTCTACTGAGGGACATCATCAACAATTGTATCGTTTGTTTGGATGGGCATGGCCTCCACCTCTTCATTTTCATCATAAGAAAAAAATTACCTCTCAACGGAACGATTACCTAAATCAATATCTGCAATTCAGTATACAATATAAGTCACACGAATGCGTGAAAATAATGGGACAGTGTGAAGAATAAGGGATAAAAATAAGTATGACATGGGGCAACAACAAGATAACAGCAAACAAACACTTTTGCTATCATGATCAGCATGGCGAAGACATATCGAGTGTTTGCTGAATCTTAATACAACCTCAGAGTTAGCATTAAGTTGAACTCCTGGCTTAGGAAGTTTGGATTTGGGAGCATTATAGTTCCAAACTGGAAGAGTCTATTCGCGCTCATCACCAAGTTTTACATAGAAAAAATTTTTGCGTCACACACCGCAATTACTAGGAATTCCACTAACAAGCTCAACAGAAGGAAGGGCGGGGTAAATTTTGAATTCATCATATGAGTTTTTTTACCTTGAAAAGCTGATACAAGCTACGAAATAAGTAAATAGAAAAAGGGGTTCGGGCTTGTTCACACACATGGTGGAAAACCACAATGATTGTTGTACCCTTAGGATGAAACTGAGATGATGTTATATGACAATGTAAGAGTAAATCTATAATGTGTGGGGACATAGGAAAATCAAGTCCAAATTTAAGATAATCTAAATAACAAGAGATGTAGCCAGTTGGAGGAGCGTGAACACTCTCGGAGTTATCAAGAGCCTTAAGCTCAAACGAAGACACGTGAGGAAAATTTTAAATTTTCCAAGTAGTAGTCAGAAATAATACTACTAATGGCAGAAGAACCGGTCGAATGATCGAAATCCTCCCCAGCATTAACATCGTCAACATAGACATCTTCCACGGAATGATCAGCAAGACTATGGGTATACATTTGGGCATATATAACTCCTAGGATTCAGACGAAAACCCTATTAATTGGAATTACATAATTCAGAGAGTATATTTCGATGAAAGTCGAAAAGAGGGACACAAAATGAAGGTCGGAAAAGACAATCGGAGGATTCCAAACAAAAATTGAGAAACCAAATTATTAGAATGGAGACAGCTCACAAACTCACAATTACGAGAATTGTTCAAGAAAGAGAAAGAAGATTAAAGACAGAGGAACTGATGAATTGGCGGATAACAACGATGGTGCATAGGAACAATAAAGAGGAGAAGAAGAAGATGAAGAACTCATACGCTTGAAGAACCAATAAAGTAGAAAATTTAATTCAAGACGATAGATAGTCAAGAGGAGTTAAATCAACCAGGAAGACAATGATGGATGTCTAGCTAAAAATAAGTTACATTTTTAGGGAATCGAGAAGACGACGGTATATGATAGTTGTGATATAGTGAATAATGACAGAGTTAAGTCATAAAATTCGAAACACTTATAAGGAAAAAACTAAAAGATAACGGTAGGAGAGAGAAAAAGACGGAACAACATAGTGAATAATGGGGAGAGAATCTCAGCTCAGAGAGATAAGATTAAAACAGCTAAATCCTATCACAATTCCTACACTATCATATTCAAAATTCAATTTTCAAAGGACATACATATCAACGAATTTGCTAGTATAACCAAGAAGCACGCAACACTTCACGAAGACTAAAGTTATTTTGATTTGATAATGAACATATTATTACAATTTAGAAGATAAATAGAATAACAGATCGCACACATCCTACAAGCATAATCATCGCTTCGTATTAGACTGATTTCATGGTTGAGGGGCTTATGATGTATAGCTAGCCCATAAATTAGAGGTTGTCGGCGTTTAGCCCCTACCCAAAGTTCAATCACAAACCAATAACGACAGAACCATGCCAGCCACGAAACCAAGAAAGGGGGAGCCTTGTCCAAGAGAACTAAGACAAGAATCGAGAAAGGTGGAATCACGACCTAGACTCAGCCACGAACCGAGATTATAGAAACCATGATGTAACCACGATCTAACCCACAACATGAAAGCCTAGTAATGCGAAGCCATGACTGCAGTCTATTATAAATACAAGGAGAGCAGCACTGGCTCAGGTAAGTGACGCTAAACCGAGAATATACCAATTTCTCTTAAGGAAGGAACTGACTTGATCATCTGAGCTCTTTCCCCAGAATCACTTCAAGGATCTTTCTTACAGTTTTATTGGCACTTACATCAACTAGGTAGGGTTATATCTGCACTTTCAGTTATCAAAAGGTACATAGAACCCCAGAGAGTTATCAAGCAAGAATACAAAGCAACACACGTGAATCAACGGAGTTTAAATAATTGAAACAACTGCTCATACATAATAAGTAATACATCAACATAAATAGAAGCATTGTAATTTTTAATAAATAAAAATTATCAACAAAAAACAAAAATTATCAAAAGCTTTATACATAACACCTTCACAGAATGAACGGGTGTAACAACATCAGTACAACAAAACAGTAAAGTCAACTGGAATACTTGTGTCATCAAATTGAGACTATAAAACATCATTTAAAACCCTTGATGACAAAAATATCATCCAAAAATACTTAAATCATCACTCCTACTAAAAAAGTTTACAATAGAAGCACTGTAATTTAAGAATTAAACAATAACAACATAAAACACAAATTATCATAACTACATACATAACACAGCTCCAGAATGAACATCTATAACCAGAAAGGAATGTCAATTAGAATACTTGAAACATCATATCGAAACAAATAAACATCACTTAAAATCCTAGACGACAAAAAAAAATAAACAAATATAGACTCTCTCCATCCCAGCTCAAACATCACTTACTATTTAACACTATTCTCTATCAAACATTGATAGCATATTTGAGTAGATATATAAGTAATAATATTATCGTATGTGATATTGTTGGAATCGTCATAATGAGTAGTTTTTCAAAAGTAACTTTTTGTTTGCCTTTATTATACTTAATTAAACATATTAATGGCTAGACAAGTTTCTTGATGAGCAGGAAAAAGATTTTGTGCAATTTGAACTGGTACGGAGAGAGTAATAAATTCAAATATTCCCGCCAAATAAATATAAGCATCAACAAAACTTGAGAAGAAGACTTCTTTTTCTCTTTAATAGTGACATTCGAAGAACCAGAAGCCTGGGAGTAAGATTTGGCGATTTTCAACACATCTTCGTCGAAATTAATAGATTCGACTTGACCTACTCTCTTCGACATTTACAAAACAAAAAAACACCAACAATAATACAGTTAAAAATCGATCGATGCCAATGAAAACCTAATAAACAACATATATATATATATATATATATATATATATATATGAAAACCTCCGGCGTCAGAATTACCTGGTGAAATACGAAAACAATTTCCAAGTGAACAGAAAAAAAAACTGCAAAAATTCGACCGAAAGCTCCGAGTTCACTAACAAAAATGCGTATTAAGCAACGAAATTGGCTAAAATTAAAGATTAGCGGTCAGATAGACTAAGCTAGATCGTCGGAATTACCTGATGAAATAACAAACCGATTTGCAAGTGAACATAGAAGAAACTACAAAAAATTGACCGAAAGCTCAAAGTTCAATGACGTGCAACACGATTCGATGAATATTAAGCAATGAAATAGATGAAATTAAATATTCACGGCCGGAAACCCAAAGCTAGGTCGCCGAAAAAGGGAAAAATAAGAGAGAGAAAATAGCTATTTTTAGAGAGAAAATACAGATGAAAATGAGGGGAAGGCGAAGAAAACGCTGAATATTAAGGGTAGGGTCCTATTTAATTCATTTACAATTCAGCCCCTACAAAATTTGAAAACTATAATTAATACATCATCCCAAATTAAGTCTCTATTATTTACTAATCAATCCCTGGTCTCATTGCGAGATCGTCTCGCACAGGACTTTGTCTATATGTTCATGTGTTGGCAAAATTAGATTCCGGCATGTGTTCCACAATCACTCATTTCTTTAAAAAAAACTCACTTTACTAAATATAAAATTTGTAGAACATGTGGCACCCCAACACCTTAGCATACAACATTTGTTAACATATAAAATTTCCTTTTAAGAGCGGGTCTCCTGATAGACGGGTTGTCTATAAGTTTATGAACATGTCACTATTTTTTACCTTATACATACTAAATTTTAAAAAAAAATTAGAAATATATTTTTATACTTTCACATTCAAATTGTTTTAACTTTTAAAATATAATATTTAAATTTTATTAAAAAATACAACATTTAATGTAAAAGTTAATGTGAACTAACCATAAACTTATGAAAAATCTTTTAAAACATAAAATCAAGAGAAAAAGAATTTGGTGTAGCATTCAACACAAGTTTCCATTCACGGAATTTTATTACCGAAACAGAGAAAAACAATAAATTTCATAACAGGCACAGAGGTTATTTCGAAAAGAATAAATTATTTTTTTGTCCCCAACATATGTCGTAATATCATCTTCTGGTTCTCGATGCCAATACCGCTTCCATTCAGTACCCAACAAAATCAAAATGATTTGTTTGGTCCCCAAACCAGATTCTAGGTGGTTTTCAGGTAGACTAAATTATTTTTTTAGTCCGTAACATATGATTTTATACAATCTTTGGTCCCTAAA
>JAULKM010162888.1:0-16288 GCA_032355605.1 Rubia tinctorum | reverse complement strand
AATAGATAAAGAGAAATGGGTGAGAGGGTTGTGGATGTTTTTGTTGGTGAGAAATAGTGGGAAGTTGGTGGGTGTTATTAGGGAATAGGTTCCGAGTTTGGAAACTATTTTAATATTTAAAAAAGAACCAAATTTCCTTCAATTCATTCGACATTTCAAAAGCCCTCTCCAATTCCATCTCTCCATTAAAAATCTAACCCGCAGAACTTTAAAAAAATCACCAATCCAATCACAATGTCAAGGCCTAGATACACAAAGAAGAGTACCGCTGCAGCAAGTGACCAGAGCCATCGACCAATCACCGAGATCGAGCTGTCGGAGCGGTTTTTTAAAAACAAAGCAGAGGAAAGATATGTCGAATTCTCCAAGCGTAAGGTTATTAATGCTAAAGTAATTCATGCATCATCAATTGCTGATTTGAGCCTAAACTATTTTTTAGATCGTTTCAGAGATCAACATCTCGAGAATTTGCTATATTTAGAGGAAAATGTTTATGTGGATGAGGTTATTCAATTTTATGCTAATCTAGGACAAAGCGTGAGTAATCATGATGCAACTAAGGTGAGTGGAAAAACAATTGTTGTTGCTAAGTACACAATAAATGATACCCTAGGTAGCTCCTACGTCTTCCCAGAGAAATTGAGACCCAAAAATCCCTAAGGCCCGGTAGAAATCTATCACCAACAAAGTTACTGAAGCTACCCTATAGACCCCATATCCATGGCTAGGAAATACTTCAATAGAACTAATAGTACCCCGGGCCCGGTGGAGTGCTATGATATAGGTGTTTTGATGGTAGATCAGAGACTCATTTACGAGTGGATATGTTTGATGTTTTTCCCACCGGTGGACACGCATGTGAGAAGATCATTGGGAATATTATGCTATTATACTATATGGTGGAGGGTGTGAAGATAAACCCTTTGTACACCATTAATATGATTATGCTCAAGGCCGCCAATACCAAAAAAAAGATTTCCCCTATGATGGTTTGATCACTGCCATACTCAAGAAGGTCGGTGTCCATCCAAATGATTGAACCGTCCGATTAGAGTTTTATAACAAGGCATGGTTTCAGAATAAACAATTATGGATCAGAGAGAACAATAAATGGGAGCAGTGGGTTTTTCCGGATAGGCAGCAAAGAATGCGAAAAGGGCTATGGAGTCGGAACTTGATAGAGTAAGGGCTCGTGATCTTGTAAGTTTATAGCATTTTAAAATATTTTATAATAAAATTTAAACACATCACTAAATTTTTGCTAATTGTTTATGTTGATTTTTTTGTGTAAGTTCCCAGAGCTGTTGGAAGACTACCATAGGATGGTACTTGAACTGCATACGTGGTGACGTGGAAGAGACCTCTGAAATGTTGGCTAGAGCCGATAGCCACCATCAACATTTCATGGAGGCTTGGGTACTCTAACTAGAACTAAGGGAAGATGAAGAGCCACAAAACTTTGACTTGGTTTTGGTAGACAACGAGGAAGATGCCGAGGCTGGGGCTGTTCGTGGTGGGAACCAAGGGGATGACCACGGCAACGATATGTTAAGGGCTTTTTTACTTCTTGATTATCATTTTTTATTAAACCATGAGGGATGATTACTTTGGATAAATTTGAAAACTTTTAGATAGAATTTGGATATTATTGTTAAGGATTGAATGATTAATTAGTTTTTATGAATTAATTTTGGGCAATTATATGGTCGATTTTTAAAATCTGCTCGCTTTGTTGTGTTATGTGTTAGGTTTCAATGGTGATGTGAAAAAATTTAATGTTTTAACATGCTATAAAACCAATTTCCATTCAAATCCCCTGTTTTCCAAAATTTACCATTCGAGCCGATTCGGTTCCGAGCTCGGAATTGGGTCGGCTTTATATAAAAGAAACCTAGGAAAGAGTTCTAGGGGGTATTGACCTATAGGTATGACCTGTGTTCCGAGTTTGGCAAAATGGGTTCCAAACTCAGCTCGCAAATCCGACCATTCTTGGGTCAAAAGAAAGCGCACATTTTCTCTAAAATTAAATCTTTTCGAACTCGGAAGCTCATCAACTCCTGGTTGTGAAGAGACGATTATTTATTTATGAACTCGAAATATGGTGATCGGTTCTTCATATAATAATAGCCGATCAGGTTCCGGATTCAGAACCTTTTCTTTGTATAGTAAAAAACATGCCCAAATCAGTTAGTCTATTCTCATTTCAACCACATTCTAAAACCCTACAACGCAATTTCAAATTAGAGCACTTTGAACAGCTCTCCACATCAAGCGATCACAAAGTCAAAGGATTGACAGTGGTAAGAGGTGGTTCAACATGCATCCCTCGTTCAAGATTCACTAGCAATAATCTCGAGTATGATCAACTCAAATTTGTTATGTTGTTGATTTCAACGAGTACTTAAGAATTCGAATAGGTGATCCATTAGAAAAATTAAGACCAATATGTAGAAACCTTTCTCTCGTGTAACGAAGCATTGTATTTTGATTTGTGTTTTCAATTCTATAGAAATCTCAAAGAGGTTGGGAATGGTGATTACTCCACTAAGGTTGGGGTTGATATTGTTATTCACCAATGGATTTTGAATGAAGCCCTAGATTGCTTGTATAAGAACCCGAAAGCGTATATCCGAAATACCTCGAGGGTCCATTGGACGATGTTACCATAAGAAAAAAAATTCCACTGCTTGTTGATCACCTATATGTTGACCTTATCCAATGTAGTGTTAGGTATTTCCAACGTGATGCGGTAGATTTGGGTAAGACCGAGACTTTATCTCTCAACATTTAACAATAGTTCAACGCATTATGTATGAAATGATTGCTAGAAGCCTAGTTTCGACTTCTGGACACATCACCGAGCCCACCTATACCACTTTGATGTTATTTAATTTCACAATGGAGGGTAGGAAAATCAACCCAGGTCGGATATATTAAGGAACATGGTTTGGGTTTCCACCTCAAAGGTGGTGAGGAGCCTCCCTTACGAGGAACTTTATAACCAAATTATTGAAGAAAGTCGAGGGGCTGGAAATTACCGATGAGGAGAAAATGCCAAAGTACTTGGACAAAACCTACTTTGGAAATAAGAGGTAGAAGTTAGTCAATTATTAATGGTTCCGTAAAACTAAAGGGGGTTGGGAGCCGAGCAAGAGGCTGAGAGTTGATGAAAGTAATTGAATTATTGTTTTTCATTGCATTTTTTCTTCAATTATTGTATGTTATTATAGATGGTTATGTCTGTGTTTACCTGATTTAGATTCGAAGAAATCCTACTTCAAAGGCGTTGGATATTGCTGCAAGTGGGTGTGCAAGGTGTTCGCCGCCATGAAGGCAAAAATTTTGAAAATTGAAAAATGACAACAAGCTTACGAACGTCATCTTGCATCCACCCACCATCCTCTTCTTAACCATTCCACATTGATGGGTGATCGGTTTATGAATTATGAGTTGAATATTGCTTTGTTTTACTCCTTAAACAAAAGTAGACGTATCACACTAATTTGAAGTTATCAATCTTCAAAACAAAAGTTATTACAATCAATGACCTTACTTCTTCTGCTTTCTTTTCTTGGTAACCTTTTTAGCTTTCCTCCTTCTACGACTTACCTTACCACGAACGTCAACCTAAATTCCCTCATCATGATCATTGCGGCAGACTGAGCAATTTGGAGAATAATTATCCTCCTCAAGCAAGATAACATAATCCATTCTAACTGCTGTTGTATTTTGTTCGAAACCAAGAATTTCTTAGACTTCATGTTCTTTAACAAAAGCGCATTTTCCTTCCATAAAAACCTACCACCTAGGATCAAAAGGTTCCCTTACATAAAAAACCTGGTGCGCTTAGGAGGAAAGTATGAAAGGATATTACTGCCAACTGACCCGACTCTTGTCGACAAGGGTAAAACCAAAATCCTCAATTCGCTGCCCATTGTTGAAATCCCCCCATTGACATTTAAAAGCTAAGAATGTCATAGTCATATAGTCAAGCTCCCAGATGTTTAAAATTGTTCCAAAGTACCACTGATGAGTGTACATAGGATTATTTTCACTTCCATTACCGACATGCAAAGATTCGAACACGAGAGACACACCACTATTCTTAGGAACACCCTTATCATTCATTTCTTTCAATCTGAATGTAAAACCTTTGATGTAGTACCCTCCATAAGAAATTACGGTAACCATTGGTTTACGAGCCAACCACTAAACTTTCGTAGGATGATCGCCCACTGTTACATGTTCACGTAATAATGACGCAAAAGTCCCAATGAGTAATTGTAGCACCTGAGATTCATTGAATTTTAGGTTGGAAAATCTATTGGCATCCATTTAAAATCTCTATATATGGGATAACTTCTGCCTGATTGCGATACAGATGGCCAATACATACATCTTCTGCGCAAGAGATGAAAAGTTTCCCCTTCCTAAGCTCTTGACTTTTAACCGTCCCTCGTGTCTATGAGTTAGAATCCTGACCAAATTGACCTCCTTTAAATAATTAGTAAAAAAACTCAATGACCTTCTCTGCCACACCTATTCTTCACAAAAAGATTTTTCTCCCACACAAGAATGAACCCACAAGTGTAAAATTATGTCAAAGAAAGAAGGGGGAAAATACATTTCCATCCCGTACAAAACTTACACAATCATTGATTGCAACTGGTCCAACTTCGTGACACTAATGTTTTTGCTACATCTGGACTTGAAAAACAAACATATCTTCGAAATGCACAATCTTACATGGGATGGAAATGTAGATCGAATCGCAATAGCATACAATTCTTGCATTAGATTTTGACAATCATGAGAATTCAACCCAACCAACTCCAACTCCTCAACTGATACACATGTACTGATGTTGGACAAATACGTTGCTTGAATCTTCACACTTTTAAGGGTCTCAAATAATGATTTCTTATCCAATTGAGACATAGAATAGCAAGCAGGGGGCAAGTAACCATTTTTCACCAGAACTAACTGGCCATAAGTTCTTCTTAATTCCCATCTCATCCAAATCTAATTGAGCCTTAAGGCCGTCCTTTGTTTTTTCCAGGGGCTATTCAACAACATCCTAACCAAAGAATCATACAAATTCATCTCAACATGTATCACATCAAGATAATTTCTAACATACAATTGCTCCCAAAAGGGAAATCTGGAAAAAAATGAAGTATTTCTTCCAACTCCAATCCACAGACCTTTACGTTTATTTTTCCCAAAGTCATTGGGAAAATTCTTCAATGTTTCAAATATCTCAGTGCTTGCTTGTGCAGCTGATGCTTCTCTAACCTCTACTTCCACATTGAACCATTTTTTTGCCAATCGCCATGAATGGTCCTCCAGAAGAAGCCTACGATGACCTTGATATACAGTTTTGCAACCATGCTTAAATTAGTAATAATTAGTCTTCTTCTCACACTTGTGACAAGCAATGTGACCTTTCACTGAGTAACCAGACAAATTACCGTAGGCGGGGGAATCATTAATAGTGAAAATTAACATTGCTTTCAATGTAAAAGAAATCTTTGACACTACATTCACATGTTCAAACACCTCATTAAATAGAGTAAACAAGTCCTAAACAAGAGGATCAAGATACACATATCATTACCCAATTCCCTAGGACTGGAAATCATCACAGATAACAAAACATACTTATGTTTCATTGTCAACCATGACGGAAGGTTGTAGATAACCAACATAACAGGCCAAGAACTATGTGCACTACTCATATTACCAAATGGATTCATTCCCTCAGTACATAGGCCTAACTTCAAATGCCGGGACTCTGAGACAAACATGGGGTAAGAAGCATCAATTTTTTCCATGCTCACCATCCGACATATGTCTAATCACATCATCCATCGGTCAATCCCTCTTCCCGTTCCAACGCATAAATTTTGCATTTTCCTTGCACGCAAATAACTTCTGCAGTCAGGGAATGATAGAGAGGTACCATATCACTTTTGCCGATGTTTTTTATTTGTTTTAGTTAAAAATTCCATGGCCACCGCAATTGCACCCTTTTCAAATTTTATTGAGACTCACCACATACCCGACATATTTCTCGATTTTCATCATCTTTCCCCCAGTACAACATACAATCATTTAAGCAAGCATGAATTTTTTTCTAGTTCCAATCCCATCTGGCAGAGAACTTTTTTCACAGTATACAACCTATCCGGTATCATGTTACCTTCGAGGAGCAATTCCCTAAGTAATTCTGGAGTTTCGGTCATATATTTATCGGTCCACCCAAATTTGGCCTTCAAATTCATTATTCTCAAAGTCACATTCAATGTCAAATGTTTTGAACCACTATATAACGGCGTCTCTTTATCGTCAAGTAAAGCTTGTATAACCTCTGCTTTACCTTTGAACTCTCTTTCAATATCCTCCACCATTTCATGAAATTCCACATTCCAATCTAACTCATCGTCCACAATCTTGTTATTCATTTCATTCGTACGAGACGTGTCTCCAACTTTCCCATGCCATATCCAAGAAGTGTTGGTAGTTGGAAACCCCCTCAATATGAAATGCTCCCACAATTTCTTCCTTCCTAAATAAAAATAATTTCTACAATAGTTACACGGGCATCGTGCTCGCAAAAAACCTTGTTTGGAAAAATCTTTGAATGCTAATGTAAGAAACGTTTCAACCACAATATGTAATCATGTGATTTTCTAAGATCAACACTAGTGAGTTCATTCTGATCCATTACCCTACAAGTCAATTACAATGTAACCCATTAGCATTCTCTCAAAAATAATTATAAGCCACCACTAACTAACCTATCTACGAACCGTAATTCAACATTTATATATATGAAACCCTGATTTCAAGATAATTTCAAGTAATAAATTTATATACAATTTACCTTCTCCAATGGAAATGATGCACTTTAATGTATTAACTTTGGTTCTTCAACAATGGACTAGAAATGGGAGAAAACCCTTCAAATTGATTGTTTGTAAGAATTGGGCACCATTTTTTTACATATATAGAGAATGTATTCCGAACTCGGAACCTACTACCAAAATTAATGCTCCCTGAATTAACACTCATCCAAGTTTGGAACAGGGGCCAGATAACTTTCCGAGTTCGGAAGGACTATCGTCCATTAGTAAAGGGTAAAGGCAAGCAGCTACAAATTCGTAAATGATATCGGACCCCGATTTCGAACTCAGAAAAATAGATAATTAAAGGTGGTTTGACACAGCCACCTTTTATTAATGTTAATTAAAGGTGGTTATAATGTTAACCGCCTTTAATTAATTGGCGTTTTAACCGACTTTGATTGATTTTGGGGAGCCACAAATAGTCAAGAACCCCTTAACCAAGGCGGTTCCATGTTTTTTCCCTGGAACCGCTTTCTTTTGCCACCTTTAATGGGATGGTCTCTATTAGTGGTATAATAATGACTAGTAGCAGAACTAGAGCTCTATTTGAGGGGTGGTCAAATAGTAATGATAAAAAACAATTGCCACTTTTAATGACAGAACCAAGATTTAAAAATAATATAGTTAATAAATTTTAAAATTAAAAATTAAAAACTAATAAAAAATGAAAATCTAACAATAAAAACTTACGAAAATATTAAAATAAAAGACTACAACAATCTAATTTTATATTTTTGTTCTTAATCATGCAACTTGTCAAAATTACTTTCAATTACATGCAACACAATTGGAAGAAAATCATTTAGAAAGGAAAAAAGAAATCAAATTTTAGAGAGGAAATGTTGATTTTAGGAGGAAAAACAACTTTTAAAACAAAGAATACAATTCTACATACAACATGACTTGTGTTAAGTTCACATTTGTGCAGACCATAAAATATTCCACTTGATTCATTTCCTTTCTCAGCCCATTTACTTTTTTTTAAAAAAAAATTTCAGTCATTTATTTAGGAAGAAAAACGAATATGTCGTCTTTTTCCTCTCAAAACCTATCGTCCTCTCTAGAGAACCCAAAATCCCAAAATAGGAATGGTAACCATCATTTTCTCCCGATCTTCTTCTTCATCTAAAAACATATTTGAAAACTTGAAATTTCAGAAGTTTTAAAAGCAGGCGGAGCTATAAAGGTAGGGGGAGCTAATAATTTTTCTCTCTGTTCAAACCTTACAAACAGGAAAACACCTTGTTCGACAGAACATAGGGGAGGCGGGCACACCCCTTCGCCCACCCCTAGTTCCGGCACTGATAACTATAAATAAAAATATAATATTTAGAAATTACCTATTGCGATCAATCCAATAACATCACACTATAAAAATATTATTGCTTATATATCTATTTACATATATGGTCAAAGTTATCTAGTGAATGAATAGTGTCAAATAGTAAAGTTTGAAGTTTGAACTGTAAGAGAGGGAGTATATATATATAGGAAGGGTCCTCATAGACACCCTTATTTGTACACAAATTTATACACCAAATCATATCCCTTCATCTAATCTAATCGCACTCATTAATTAATTCTAATATTAATTAATCATTAAAAAAATTAACCCTTCCAATAAATATTTAACCTTCGATTGCTGCCGATCACCTCCTCTTGTTGTTGAACATACCTACTCTTCCTTCGTGTCACAAGTAAAACAAACCCTTCCACCTGTCGATCACCTCCGGACTGTATGTCTTTCTTATTCTTATGTTTCTTCTTCTATAGTTCTTATTGAATTGTTAACCGATGTGTACATGACAACAATTTTTGTTCTTTGTTTCTCGTTTACTCTAAATTTTGTGACTCAAACCTTATTTTTGAGCTTCCCGGGAACTCAAAGGGAGCTGGCGGCGATGGTAGGCGAGTACCCACCTTTGGTGGGAATTGAAGTTATGATGTTGGAAAATATGCTGATCGAATCATCCCACAAAAATGCTCACTTTAAGTAGGTTCATTAGGGAGAACATAGTTAGTATACGTGGGGTAGTGTAGGTAAAAATTAATAAAGCAAAGTTTGGGCCTTTTATGAAGCACAGTTACAGGAGGCGGATATTTGTTCACAACTTCGGGGCCATTAAAAACGATAGATTAGCAGTCATTTGGGACTCTAGGGTAGTTGATGTTCAGATCCTGGGTATTTTTGAGTTGTGCATACACCTTAGGGTCTTCTGTAAGACCTGTGGGATACGACTCATGTGCACCTTCGTTTATGGTTTATATACTATTGTGAGGCGCCGAGGCATATGAGAAGCATTGACAAAGTTTGGCACGGGATTAACTGAATTTGGCTTGTAATCATGGATTTTAATTCTGTCATCTTCCCATCGGATAAGGTGGGAGGGATGGAACTCTCAAGATATTTCCTGAAGGACTTCAGTGATACATGCACGACTTGTTGCCTTACATACTATCCTTCCTCTAGCCCTTGGCTCAGTTACAGAGGACCAGACTGGATCTTTTCAAAGCTTAACAGAGTATTGATGAATAATTCATTGGCTGCAAATTCATGCACTTCACATTTCTTGAGTTTCATCACACCGAGGAAGAAGGCCAACCATCTCATTTTGTCGGACAATTTTTTTTACCATGATTTGATCAAGAGACCGAGAAAATTCACTCCCATGACAACACTGTTTGGCTCACATGGGAACTTGATCATATGATATGATCATATCGGGGAAATTTTTGTAGATTTTGATCAAAAGATTTTTGGCATGCCTAGAGCTTGAGTCCCCACTCATATCCACATCTTGGATAGAGGACCAAAGATAAGAAGCACAGACAATGAGTGCCTCACGATGGGGATGACAATCACAGAATTCAGGCAGACGGTATTCTCTGTGGAGAATGACAAAGAACCTGGTCCTGATGGTTTTACCCTCGTATCCTACAAGGAAAATGGAACACAATTGGGGAAGATGTGCGCACAGTGGTCATGGATTTATTTACATGTGGGAAACTCTTTAAATATCTAAACCACACATATATCTTGCTCATACCCAAAAAGGCAGACAACCAAAGTGTTAGCGATTTTTGAACTATCTCCTGGTGCAATGTGTCTTACAAGAACATCGCCAAAGTCACTGCCACGAGACTTGAATCTTTACTCCCCTCCATTATTGATGAAGCCCAGGATGCCTTTGTGGAAGGGTGCTCTATCACAGATAACATCATGCTCGCAGAGGGGTTTGTGAGGGGGTATGCTAAACAGAAAAACACTGTTCGCTGCAAGATCATGATTGACATTAGAAAGGCTTTTGATACAGCCTCATGGGACTTCCTGAGAGAGGTTCTTCATTTTTAGGGTTCCCTGAGCGTTTCATGGGATGGATCATGGAGTGAGTATCAACATTTTCTCTATCAGTGAAAGTAAATGGCACTCTTCATAGTTTCTCTACTGGTCGTAGGGGTCTTTGACTGGGTGACCCCATGTCCCCTATGCTATTTTAATTTGCATGGAGTATTTCTCCTGTCTCCTGAAGAGTAAGACTGCTACCCACTTTTTAGATACCACTCGAGGTGCAAACCCCTTTGGATATCTCACTTGGCTTTCGCAGTTGATGTTATGTTTTTATCTGGGGGAAACCGATCCTTGGTGAGCATAATCATACAGAATTTGAATGAGTTTGAAGGCACTTCGAGCTTAGCTATAAATGCCAAAAAAATCCTCTCTCTACATGGTGGGTGCACATGAAGACCTCGGCTTCATAGACATACCACATAATTCCCAGCTTTCAGTCAGATACTTGGGTATCTCGTCGGACTCACAAAAATTAAAGGTCTCCAAGTTTTTTCCCATATTGAAGCAGTCAATCAATACAACTCCTCCTTGAATGGTCATACAATATCCTATGTGGGACACTTGGAACAGATCAGACCAGTGATCCAAGGAGTTGTCAGTTTATAGATCCAACAGGTACCTCTCCCCAAAAATGCCATTGATCACTTATCTTCTATTTGCAGACGTTTTCTTTGGGAAGGAAACTCCTGCCCGGTTGCATGGAGAAAAGTTTGCATGACTGTGGAGGAAAATGACTTAGGGATATCAAGATATGGAATGATGCACTTTTATCAAAGCATATCTGGAACTTCCACATTAGGAAGAACTCTCTGTGGACAAGGTGGGTTCACTCTTTTTATATTAAAGAAGTTGGCCTCTAGAACTGGATGCCCTCCAAGTACAATTCCTCAACACTCATTAGATAGCTAATGGTCATCAGGGATAGTTTGTTCTCCCTTTCGAGAGAGAGGTCCAACTCTCTAGTTGGGCATTACTGTTGACTCATCAAGGTTCTATGAGATACTTTCGGGGAAGCTACCAGCTCAGAGCATTTATCACCTTTTATGGATTGGTTATACCCTCCCAAGTACTCATTCATTATATGGAGAGTAGTAAGAAGGAGGCTGGCTACCAGAGATAGGCTGAGGAATTATCATGGAGAGAGATGCTGCTAATTCTGAAGGCGTACACAGGAGAATGCTCCACACTTGTTCTTCACATGCGAGTTCTCACGAGATATTTAAGACTCATTGAATGGTTGGATCGGACTAAGAAGGAGATGCTATACCATTAGGGGAGCAACTTGTTGGATTACTAGAGAAGCCCTTGGGGTGAAGAAGACCTCCAGGATTAGTATACTAGTCTTGCTTTAAAAAATGTATTACATCTGGAATGCCAGGAACAACTTGGTTATCAAGGGACTTGCGTCATTCCAGGAGGATCTGAGACATCATATCTTTACACAGATTTACACAGTTCTTTACAAGTTACCCCCGAGGGAGATCTCCCCCAATACCAGTCCTCCAGGACCCCCAGTGGCCTAGGCCAAATCACCAGGAAACTTCCCACTTCCCACTTCCCACTTGCTTAAAGTGGGGTTGACAATATAGATTGTTATGCTGAGGCGTGTGTTTAGTCTTATGTGTATGACACTATTGTATCACAGTATCATCGAATCCATTCTGGGTTACCTGCATACCAAAAGAAGGAATGACAGTACAAACTGTTACGCAAGAGCACGTGGTCAAGTCGCTCCACTTTAGTACCATGTCGGTGGTACTATAGCACAGAAATCCTGGCCAGGGCACCTCACCGGTGGCAGTCAGTATACCCAAACCCGCTTATGGTTGCCTTATTATCAATAGTAAGGATGACAGTTCAAATTGTTATATAAGGCACACGGCTAATTCACCCAACTTCAGTACTATGCTGGTGGCACTATCGTATCATAAATCCTGACTTGAGCACCTTACCGATGGTGCTCAGTATCCACTAACTCAATTATGGTTGTCAACTCACCAATAGTGGGAAGGACAGTTCAAATTGTACGCAGAGTGCATGCCAAAGTAACCCAAATTTAGTAGTTTATCGATGACACTATTGTATCATAAATCCCGGCATATGCACTCACTCAGTGGTGTACAACATCAGTAAATACGCTATGGTTTCCCACTTACCAAAAGTGGGGAGGGCAGTTACAAAAATGGCACATTGGTATACTCGACCAAGTATACCACGCATGGGGGGTTATTTCTACTACCTATATTGGATTAGCTTTAGAGGTCGCTTACAGTTACAGTATCACCTTAGAGGAGGGAGTACACTTGTAGTTGGATAGCACTTGTTGATTTGACCTACACTTTGGAGGAACCGAGCACATGGACATACCTACTTCACTTGGAGTTAGACCAGAGGCGTACTTGTGGCATACTTCCTTGGCGCACTCGACGAAAACACGCTACTATCCATGGCCGTCTGGACTCACTATCTTGGAGAACACATTTTCTAGGGAAACACTTGGTTTCATTTCGAGGGTTTTCTTAGAATTTGGAAGGTGTTTCATCTGAGGTCTTGTTGCTGACAAGATTGCCCCAATGGGGGGTCCTCCTCCCGCAACACCTTCCATGGAGCGCCACTTCATGTCTCTCGTCTCGAGGTAGTGAGGACCCTTAGTCTCTAACTACCTCACTTGGATCACTTGGCATCCTCTGAGAAGACCATTGCACCAGTGCGACTCTCTACAAATAGTTAGAGTATCTGTCTATTCTGGTTCTTGTACCAGTGTTACCTTTGATTGGATATTTGTTTTATTTATAAGGGAGTTTCACACGCTCATTTACTATAGGGGATATGACCCCGTTACACTTGTATGTAGTTTGGTTTCATTTGTACTTACTTACCTTTTACCAGGAATAACATTTGGAAAAAGGTATGTTCACTCACTGGTTCCTTTGTCCTAGATGCGCTATCAACACTCAACAAAAAAACTTCCGATCAGACTTGACTGTCGTAGTACCTACGACTCAGAAACTGCCTGCCTCACTTATGTCTGATTTTCTTTTAGGTTTTGAAGCGGGTCTTGGAGGGAAGCTTTGGACAAGAAACCCATAAGAGTTTTGGAATTAACACAAGGAATATTTGTTTGTCAAAATCATACCTAAATTAATTTTCAGGACCATTCACATAGAAATCATTTTTCTTTGAAAATAACAATATAAAACCTTGATCAAAAGCATTTAGTTGAGAGTGATTAGTTGTTGGATTTTTTTGTCACATTTCCAAAAACCAAAAAAATTGCAGCTAAAAAATTTAAAGAGGACTAGTCGAATAATTAAATTAAATTTTTTAAAAACTGATTAACCTAGTTAACATTTATAAATATATAAGTATAAGATTTTGTAATTTTAAATTGTTTATATATTCCATATTTTTGAGTTGGATGAGTTATTTAGTTATGTGAATATTTCTAAATTCATATTGATGAATACTATACTCTCTTTGTCTCGTTTCAATCTACTCATTTTAATTTTTTTTTATGAATGTAAATGTATATTAAATCAAAGAAAATTTTTTGGACCTTTACTCCAGCCCTTTACAGTCCAGTTTACATCCCACTCTCGATATCTATGTAGTCCATTCTTCTAAAAAAAAAACTTAAAGGAAACAAAGGAAAGTTGTAACAAAACTAAAGCTGCTAAAAAAATTCACCCTCCATCTTGCTATTTGTTTCTTCCTCCAATCTCGATTTCCATTCATTTTATTCTCTTCATTTACATTCAGTAGCAATCTAGGAAGCTATTTTCTCGGCTTTTAACTCTCCCGTTTGAAAATTTTGCTAGTTTCTTTCCTTCGCTACTTTCCTTCTTTCTTCTTCCACCCACATTTCATTTTTCAGCGTCCACATGTTCCTTGGAAGTACGATTCACAACCTTCTTCCTATTTGATTCACAAAGTTACATCCAGTAAATAAGTGGGCAACATCCTCCTCCTCCATCTTACACAGTACACACTTTTTCCGATCTTTTAAAACCCCGTGTGCAGTGGCGGATCTACATGGTAACATGGGGTAACCATGGTTACCCCATAGTAAAAAAAAAGAAGGGGTTATTAGTATTTGGTTACCCCATGTAAAATATTTTTTTACCATTAATATTAAATATATATATATGTATATTTTTTATATATTAGTGGTTACCCCATTGAAAATTTTCTGGATTCGCCACTGCCCGTGTGTCAGCAATCTTTCTACAGTTGGTAGGCAGCCCTTCATTAGCATCCAGATAAAGAACCCGTCTTTAGGAAGTATTCTTTTAAACCACACTACTTTGGCATAAACATTTCTCTTGTTTCCTCCTTTCATAATGTTATACACTGATCTAACTTTCAGTTTCGCAGAATGATCAACACATTTCTTCAATTCAAGCAGATAATTATTCTTCAATCAGCATAAATATTTCCATGTCCAGCTGCTTCCATCAAGGCAATCATAGTCCTTAAATTCTGCTTTTTTCATATAATAACCATGCATCCCCTTAACCCATAGTATATCCTTTTTAGAATGTGAATCCCAAACTTTCTTACATATAGATGATCTGTTCCAAGTTGATGGATCTTTAATTCACATCCCACCTGAAAATTTACTCCTGCACAAAGAGCTCCATGCTAGTGGTGTATACCCTTTGCTACCTTCTTCTCTTCCCCACAAAAAGCATTTGCATATTTTCACAATTATTTCATTAATACTCTCTAAAATACACATAATCTTGCCCGGTAACCTGTTATGCTCAATGATACAGTGTTAATAAGCTGAACTTTACCTGCATAAGAAAGTCTCTCAGAGTTCCATCTTTTCAACCTCTTTCTAATGCTATCTATCAACTGCTCACAATCTCTTTTACTCCACTTAGTTTTAGACAGTGTCAAGCCCAAGTAATGCATAAGAAAATTCCCCCTTTTTGCCTTCTGCATATCAGTCAGTAATGTTTTCTCAGTTTCATCCATTTTAGAAAAATAGATGTTGGACTTCTGTTGACAAAATTACCAAGCCAGTAACTTGCATAAATTTATTCAAGCTCTTCTTCACTCCTTTCATTTATTTTTTTTATCAGCACCACATAAGATTAAAAGGTCATCAGCAAAAAGAAGTGTATATATTCCAACCATGCAACATCTCTGATGATAATCAATCACTCTTTCCTAATACCATTTAGTCATTAATCTGGAAAGGTATTCCATACTAATAACAAATGGTAAAGGTGAAAGAGGATCACCCTGCTTCACCCCTCTCTTCCTTTCAAAAACATTCTCTATCTACCATTCAGTGATATGCATAACTTGGAAATCATGGTACTCCTCTTTATCCATTCAATCATTAGACTACGAAATTTCAATAACTTCAGCCATTTAAATAGAAATTCCAAGTTCTTACAGTCAAAGTTTTTGTTCATATCTACCTTCACCACACAATTAGGCTTCAATTGGTCAGTGTTATATTTATAGAGTAAGTGTTATATTTATAGAGTAACTCTTGAGTCAACAATATGTTATGTGCAATGTGTCTGCCCTTTATAAATGCACTTTGGTTTTTTACTGATCAGATCATGATGTTTATCACTCAGTCTATTGAAAATAACCTTTGTAATAGTTTTATAAACAACCGAATAGCGGGATATTGGTCTAAATTCAGTAGCAACTTGTGGATTTGTAACTTTAGGGATCAAAGTTTAAACTACTTTGTTTCGATTACCTGGTATTATTTCACCACTAAAGAGGTTCTGAACTGCTTTGATTAAGGTACTCCCATCACGTGCTCTTGAAAAACTTGCTTAAATAACCATCAGCTCTAGACTCATGTTCCCATTTATACTCTATTAAGTTTTTTTTAATTTCAGCCCTTGTCACTGGAGCAATTAGTTATGCCTGCTGTTTAATTGACAGTGTGGGAGGTTGTCATCGTACCTCTCAAATATGCTATTTTAAAGCCCTTTTGCTTACTAAATACAATTAAGTAGATAGTATGGCAAGTCGGGATCGTCCACAGAGACGGGGGATA
>JAULKM010162879.1:0-16289 GCA_032355605.1 Rubia tinctorum | reverse complement strand
GTATAGCGATACAAGACGTTGGTAACTCCAGCGCCTTTCTATTCTTTTGGAGTCAATTATTTTGCCTCATCAGACTGACTTGTGTACAAACTAAGCTATTGTAGCTCTTTGAAAGGTTTTGGGGAGCCTAATGAATATCCCCCCACCTGAAGGTGGTTTAATTTTTAAAAAAAAAAGAAAAAAAAGCCTTTTGAGCAACTTCACCTCCCTCATTATGTTATGGCAGAAAAAGATAACACCAAAAACAAAATGTTGCAGCTTTGGACACACTATATTCTAGCCATGGAAAGTCTCTATACCAGCTAGCCTGAAAACTCCTTTCTTGATTGCTGGATTTTTTAGGGTAATTGTGACAAATTGGTTGACAAGGCCCCCTCCAGCCTCCCTTTACCTCCGCCTCTGTTCCCAATCAATAATAGATTAATATGGCAGATCAGTTATTGAGGGGTGTGATAATTCTTATTATTATAATATAATAAGAAATAAGGAGAGAATTAAGACATACTGTTTTATTAAAAAGGCTGAAATAGTATTACAATTGTTCCAACTATCGCCTAGAAAATAAAGGGTAGCTGTCACGGCTGCACCATAATAATTTGAAAGGATATTGACCGACCAGATAATTTTGGACATGGTACAGATATGGCTAACTTATTTGTTACCATATCATAGGTGCACCATGCTAAATTACTGTCGAAGAAGTGGATGCAGTTTTCCCTCATGTCCGAATTCGCTACTGAACAAGAGATGGGATGTGCATCACTGAGGAAGAAAATGCGACCATCAATAGTTTCAACCTGGTTCCACGTTCCATTTGTTTGATCAAACTTGTACACATCTACGAATCTAACATCGCCTCGATCATCCCATGGATGTCTTGATATCTGAATCCAAAATATACCATCTTCTGACCCGATGAGATGTTTGGAGCTATTAACCAATTCTCGAAATTTATTATAGGGTATTGGTCCCAACTTTGTGACTTTGAATGTATCGTCCACAATATCACACGCAACAAAGTTACGGAGTTGGCCTATTCCATATATTTTCTGGTTGCACACCGTTAAATTGGAAAGTTGTTCTTGTGGGTCGTACCCTAACTTTTTCCACTTCTGCCGGCCGCGACGCCAAACCAAGGCACGGGATCTTGTGGGTGAAAAAAGGATGAGAAGAAAGTTCGGTGCCGTGGGTGGTGCAGTCATAATAAAATAATCGTCCTCTCTGAATCCCGCCCAGCGTATGTTTGGCAGCTTGATCTTTTCCAAAGACACGATGCTGAGCAAACAAAATTCGAAATTCGTTTGGTCCTGTAACACCAACCATCCGTTGCAATTTGTCATCATCCGAATGCCATGACTACTGATCTCTGGAATGTGGGTGGTATAGTAACTCTTCTCTAACAAACTGTAGAAAGTGCAAACTGCGGATTGCTCCCCGTTGGCCTTGGCATGAGAAATCATCAACCACGGATACAATTGTGGAGTAGGGAGCTTCATCGAGCATCCATCTTCGGCCATAATGCTCAAGTTCTGTACCTATTGAAACGCTCCCAGCCTCCGACACAAACACATATATATAAATTCCTATTCCGTTTCCTTTTCAAACTTAATTACCTGATTAATTCCCCGTTTTATAACTGGATTTCCAGTTCCTCTTCTCCCTTTGAATAGGATTTTAGTACAATTTCCTTCTTATAAACTGGATTTCCAATTCCTCTTCTTCGTTTGAGTAGGATTCCATCAACACAATTTCCTTTCCAATTTCCCTTCCTCTCCCGGTATATATAGCACAACCATACCTCTTGCATGCCTAACCAGAAACGCCAACATGCACGGAGGAACAAATTCGGTAGTTGAATATAGAGACTGGAGTAATGACATTCCGGTGGATAATCTAGTGATGATCCTATCAAAACTGGAGTCCATGGAGAATTTGGAGCGATTTGCAGCCGTTTGTCAACAATGGCGTCTCGCCAAGACCTATTACAAACATGGAGCTATTCAACGTACACCGTGGCTTGTTGCAAAAAAGTTCGAGCAATCTGGTGTCACAGTGCACCTCCCCTTAGCTGACATCCCCTTTTCCATCGACATTCATATTAGTGAGATGATGCGTGGGGCTATTATTCTTTGTTCTAAATATGAGTGGCTGCTAATGAGTAAAGGACGTAGGATATTTTTTTTCAATATCTTCTTGAAATCCATAATTAAGTTGCCCAAACTACCTAAACCTAGCGCCAAATTTAGTGGTTTTACTTTCACTTCTAGTCCTACTTCAAAAGATTGTTCAGTGTTTGGCTTGTCACCACATTCGTATTCAAAGCTTAAATTCTGTTGCGTTAGTGTCTCCATTGGAGACAAAGATTGGAAGTTGAGAAATTACAAGCGTCTCCGTAATGACATTTATCCATGCAGTAGTAGTCCAGTTTATCGCGGAGGGAAGTTTTATTCTGTTTGGAGTGGAGGAATATTGGTGGTTTTCCATCACAAACTTGAACCAGATGCACCTTTGGTTTTGACACCAGCGAAAGTTGCAACACATGTACTGAAGGACAATTACCTATTAGAGGTTGACGGTGAACTCTTTATGGTGTTTACGAATAATACGCGTCGCAAGGTTTTCGTTTGCAAATGGGATGATTCGAACCAAATTTGGCACAAAGTCAATGATTTAGGAGGATACATGTTCTTTGTGAATGATAGAACGACCTACGCAAAGAAGAGCACGGCCCTGAATACGAGGAACGAGATATATTTTTCCTACTTGGATGGAAGGAAGGGAGTGTTTTACTGTTTACAAACCGAAAATTTTGAATCGGGCTTGTCGGGTGGACGCGTTTTAAGCACGGAGGCTGTTCTCGAGAGCTGTTGGATGGATCACACTAGTACCCTCGAATGGGTTGGAAAGTGCACAAATCGTTTTGTGTTGGGTATGAATAATGACTACGAGGATGAGGATGGCAACGATGAGGATGAGGGCGGTGGCACCTTCATATCAGATATAGATGATGAAGATGACCGAGACGCGTTGTATCCAGAGTATGTCGAACACGTATACGAAGACGACGACTATGATGACGATGATGATGATGATGATACCAATGATGCATCCTCTCATAATGAAAAATGCGATGAAGATAATTCAGTTTCTTGACCATTTTCATGCCCCTGGAACTGTTGATTGTAGTTGGTTTCGTTTCCAAAATTCTACTTCCCATCATCTGGAACTGTTGATTCAAAAGTTTATTTTTCACCTCAAATCTCGCTCAACTCCTGTTACACATTAAACTGTAGCACTTGGCTGTTGTCGAGTTTTTGTAAAGTTGCAATCCTTATTTGTGTTTTCTTTTTCCAAATTTAAAAAAGAAAAACAAGTTGATTTCAGTTTGTGTTTTATTGCAACACTAGATAGAGTAGTTGCACAACCCGGATTCAAATCAACCTATGCTACCTGTCCAAACAATCAGTAAAAATGGAGTCCACTTCTGTTTCTGCTGGTGACCTTGTCCGTCACCGGATGTGGACATTGCAAGAAGCTCGCTCCCAGGATTTTGATGTCAAATTCAATAAGAGCAGAAATTCTCCTCAACACATATTCGTCGCTTTCTCCTCCCTCTGCTTCTCCATAAACTAGAGCCTCAGGCCATGATTCCAGCAAACAGAACCATGCAGTACCTGAGAATTTGAGTTGATGAATCTCATTGACATCATAGAGTAAAATAGCTATAAATGACACCAAATGCAACACGATCTTTATTATATGCCTACCTGTCAAATGCTGATCCACTCAACTGACCTGCTGCAAGTTCCTTTTACAGCGCTTCATCCCAACACTGCGTTCCTGCCTGCAACCCTCCGAGCGTTACGCAGAACCGAGCGTCTCAATCTGTTTGATTCGAACCAAATTTTTTAGCCTCATGCAGAGCCTAGTAGTTGAAACACAAGCAAATTAGATGGATCAAAAATAAAAAGAGGATCATAAGCTTAGGATACAAATTTAAACAACATATACGTACTTGGATATGATCGCAGTGCAGGCAATAAAGGGCCAGGGCTTCATAGAATGAAAAAGATTCTCACAAGCATTTCTGCCCATGCGATAAATAGCCACAGCATCACCCCCACAAAAGTAACAACCATCATGCAAAACAATACTTGTTTCTGTACTTTGTTGTAACTCAGTATGCTTTAGAAAAGAACATGTTCAAAGCATCAAGCAAAATGAGAGTATTGATCGTTGGAACCAGGATATTAATAACGTGCTTGTACCTTAAACCCTAAAATCGGCTAAAATCAGGGGATTAGTCAGAATTGGGTTTAGTTGGAATTCAAGTTGAGGGAATGGGAACGGTGCTACACATTTACAACTTTAAACACAAACCTTCTTAATAGCAATTAGCTCTGCCTCTAGGGCATTGACTTAGTAGTATCTATTCTGAATTATCCATCTAAATCTGCAGGGTCCACTCACTCTCAAGTCTCACCATTAATAGAAGAATAAACACAACTTTCTTAGTATCAAAACCCTAGGCATGGCTGAGGGTTTCAAAATTCAAAAAAAAAAAAATGAGTGCCCGAAGAGATGCAAACCTTCTCCAGGAGTGGCAACAGCAGTATGTTCGTTTACAGAAATATCAATCGCTTTGCTTGCAAAATCAGAAGTCTGAATCCAGAAAAAATAAGTTAAGAAGTAAAATTTTTAAGATCATGCTATTCAGAATGAGAAGAGTAGTTGCTTATACCTTCAGCTACTACCATGCTAATCAGAATAGATAAATCACAGCTACGAACAAGAGTTGAAATTATCCAGAGTGTAACGTATATAGAGGGAAACCACATTATCAAGAGTTGAAATTGCATTAGCATATTTCTCTTCATGTTTTAAAATTAATACTCAGAACACCAATCATACAAACCAGGAAACCCCTGCAAAGAACCATTTCTTAATAAAGATTTTGGGCACAAGCATTTCACATGTGCGTGCACAACTACACACATTTCATGAGAGTAAAAAACCAAGTTTAAACGGAAGAAAGTTGCATTTGCTACCTCCAGATAGACCAAACTGAAACACAACAAAAGAAGCTAATGCATATACAACAGTGTTGAAGAAGAACGATGGTGAGAGAAAGCAGTTAAAAGGAAGAGACTTACAGAAGTATGAGTGATGTGATATTCTCAATCTCTTTAGGTATAGTTCCAGTGAGTCCATTCCACATGAAAAGGAGAAGCATTAGAAGGGTGCAGCAAAACAATCGAATAGATAGAGAGCAAGGAGGGAATAATCACACAATATTCGAAGCTGAGATAGTTGGTCAAGTTCGGGGGCAAAAGCTACAGAAATATACTTAATTCATTAGCAGACTGCAATGGGTTTCAGGCAAACCGACAAATCAGAAGTACTTATATTATGGAAAACGCACAGAGGGAATTTCATCATTAAAGACATGGGGATCAGGTCCATTTCCGGCCTTACCTTAGAGCCAGATCCCCAGCTTTGTTTCTTTGGAGCATCCTGGGTCTTTCTGAGCATACGAAGCTCCCGCGTGTAATGGTGCAGTTTATCTACCATGAATGCAAGGATTAGAGAGAGCCTCATAAGAGAAGACTGCAAAATTTGATAACCCAGAAGAACTTGGTAGGTGGGGTTGAAGGACTCATGGGTTATTCTCCAAATAATGGTCTTCATACCAAGAAGGGGAAACATGAAAATAAAATAAGCAAACCTACATAAAGTGAACCAACTTCATCCCCAGAATTTTATACATTAGCTAACAAAGAATTATAATTGCATCACCCAGCAATATCAGCCACCAGAGCGTATGACATCCGCATTTGCATACACGCCCCAACACGTTCCGTGGAGTAACTCAAATCCCTGAAACAATGGAGATTAACAGTAAAAAAACACAAACATTATGAAAATAAATAAACTGGAAATATGAATGATAATTTATGAACAGAATGAACATCGTCATCAGCCTCCATTGACGGACATATTAACCAGGGGAAAAGATCGACTTGTTAAAATCCTCAAATACATTCATCAGCCTCTGTTAACAGAAATCTTAACAGAATCATACCAGACCAAATTTGCTCAACTCTGAGGAAACTAAATATTAACGGCATCATCTCGATTTAGATCTTCAAACACATGATCCCGGGTGTGGGGGGGGGGGGGTGGAAGCTAAATTCACAACAACAACAAAAATGTTTTACACAATAAGCACATATAAATTGAATTTCATCCAAACAAAAAAAAGGGAGAAGATTGAGAATAATACAATGTGTTGGCAAGCTGAATATTTGCTTCAAGAGGTTTGAGAGATTCCTTAAAGGACTTCCCCATGACCTTTCTTCCGAAAATTCCAAAATTCTCACCAAAATCATGAACTAAAACAGAGAAGAAAAAAAAAAGACGCCGCTCTCATTCTACTGGAGAATTCTGAGGAGCAAGAAGATAAACCCTAAAGAAGCTTCCGCCTTAGGTTTTGGAATAAGGAGCCGCAGAGAGAGAGAGAGAGAGAGAGAGAGTATTAAAGAAGAAAGGCACCACTTTTAACTTTTAAGTTTTCCAGAAAGGAATTCTTTTGGAATTAAATAATGATACTTTGTATATAGATATATTAAATACAAAAATCAATTTTTTGAATTATTTGTGGAAAGATGATGTGGCAAGTTATGGGGGTGCCACCTGGCCAAAAACTTACTCTTTTAGATATAACTACAGATGCATGCAGGCGTACATGTGCACCCATTCTTTGTACAACTTACGTACCCAAGTCTACTGCCAGCAGAAATGGGAAAAGATTATAACATCTTCATCCACAGGAGCTGGAATTGGTGTGAAATGTGGCCAGTAATAGACGTGATCATAGACAGAAGACCCTCTCACAACACCTTTCCTGAGCTGACAATCTGGATTGTTGGGTGAAGTCATCTCAATCACGTCCGAACAATCAGATTTTTTCCCCCAAAGATGTATCTCCTTCAAACTCAAAGTGTGCAGTCTGGAAGTAATATGTTTGTTCTTTATAAAGCTGCGAGAGAGCGAACCATTAATATCATAATTAAGTTAAACTAATTGGGAGAACAGAAGGAAGTATTGAAGTAGACGAAAAGACCGGATAATAAGGGGTGGATGCAACAACTTTTGAAGGGGAGGATGAGTTCTAGCAAGAAAGGAAAACAGAGCAGCACTGATCACCTGAGTTGAACAAGCCCCGAACACGATGTATTTCCCATCCGTGACTGCATTCTTGGCCATGTCATACACTTCGAATGTAAATTTTGAGTTGTTGAGACAAGAATGTTTTTTTCTGGGAATGAGTAGCTCATCCGGTGCCAACCCACGACTAAAAGGGCACTACTTGCTGCATTTTGCATCAAGAAAGGCTCCAGAACAAGGGATTTCCACTGCATCATTGTATAAACATTTGATCAGCTTATTATCCTCTAAGCAAAGTTTCTTCCACATCAATCAAGATTAGTACAACAAGTGTAGGAATCTGACCTATCGACATTGGCAGGGCAATCAGACATGAATTCGGAGCAGTCAGGGCCCTGGAAGCACATATTACACTCGCAAAAGAGTGTAATAGTTATACTCAGAGTAGTCTTCCACATTACATGATTAAGAATTTCAAGAGTCCATACAAGTCATCAAGCTTTATCTGAATGTGAGTCCCAGTAATACACCCGCGATGCTTAGCATGTAGTCTTCATGCCATTTCTGTAGCTGCAGCAGCATTACTCTCTACTATTTGAGCTTCATCCAAACATGAACAGCTGCACATCTGCACATTCGAAGCCAAAAATGTAAAAAATTCATCCCAGATAATTGCTTTCAAAACCTGAAGCACCAGGATATAGACCATAAGCAAACAGAAAGGAATACAAGCAAATCACTCTGTACCAGCTATCAAGAGATCATCCAAATAGTTAATCTCTCTGTCCACAATTAAACTATTTGAGTCAGCTTTTGTACAATGTTCAATTTGTTTTGGATCGCAAGCTACAAAACCCAAAATAAGTTTGTCACAATTTTTTCTACCTATTCCCTTACCTATACTCATTGTGGAATAAGATTAGTACCTACAATCCTATAACATGGAAACCCATCTCTGTAAAAAGCACAGAGGGTTCGAAGCAGACCTGAGTTGTTGGGTGGTACCATGCATTGCTCTCTGAACATAGCCAAAGCGATATTCTTTCACCAAATTGCCATTTTCTTCATCGATGATAAGGCCTCGGATGACCTGAAACAAGCAACAGGCAATTAAGAATGGAGTGGAAGTGTGTGAAAGCGAGGAAAACAAGAAAGAAGATTATCACTCATACCAGTTGAAGGTCAAAAGAAAGCCGATCTACTGGAAAGCCCATATTTCGCATATTATCCAGACAAGAAGCATAAGCCCTGCCTCCCCATGCCTGTGATGTGAGACACACAAATTATAGCACTGACAGGGATGTCGGGAAAAGAGAAAGGTACCAACCATGACATTGCAGTGCAACAGGAGAGTTTCACCTTTTCAAAGGCTATGGCGACAAGTCTTTGAATGTCATCAGGAGAATCCTACTTATAGAAGACAAATGCAAGTATTAAAGGATGCAACGACCCGGGTGGCAATCAACACCAGTAATTGAGATCTGTATCGCAGAGCTGAACCTGATTTACTCTATTTTCTAATTACAGGGATTGCTGTACTATCAACTGTTGGCTTCCTGCAAATGAAGTCTTTTTAATAAAGACTCTGCAATCTGTTAATCAGGCTAGAGTGAAAGATACTTCCACAGCCTATGAACACAAGATACATGGTTTCCTTATGAGCAACAGAGATGAAATTAAAGTAGAGAATAAAAGCAATGAATAGTGAATACTGTTCGGAAAAATCAGGCCCTTCTGAAGCTAACAAAGATTCCAACTGACAACCTAGAATCCCTAACCTTGGATATCTTAAGCACTGAAGCCAACCCTCAACCTCAAACACAATGCTAATTTATTCAACAAAATTCAACAAAACAATCTTGCACTCAAAATCAACAAAATTCAAAACATTATAGAAAAGGCCCAAAATAATTAAAAGAGGTAAATACAATACCTAGGCTTAGTAAGCTTTCAACAAAAGCTCATAAAATAAGCAGAAGAGGGAAAGCAGAAGTGTACCCAGCCACGACTCTGCTGAACGCCAATTGCTTTCCATTCATTCTATTACACCAATATTAGCAAATAATCAGACGACCAGTTCAGATGAAATGGAATCATGAACTCTACACTAAAAAAGTCCTAGAAAGCAAAAAAGAACAAACAATTGAGCTCACCTTTAACACTTAGTATATAACTATTTGTAGCACGAAAACATTCAACATAGTACGGCACTGTAAAAGATCCGCAGAATAACAGATGTAAATTAATAAAATGGCAATTCCGGCCACAACACAGAAGAAAAGAGGACAGGGTTAACGGCGGGGAATACGTTGATGGCATCGCCGACGGAATTGAACTCCTGCTGGCTTTCTTGCCTATCCAGTATCCAGCAGGAACCGACCTTGTTCAGTATCTGATCCATCCAACGATTTAAAATGAAGGGTTGCGGTGAGCTCTGATACGATAAATTGGGGCAATTTTCGGGTGATTCGATCCAATTGGGGCACAAGCATTTGCCCTCCCGCATTGGTTCCTCAGGGGCGGTTTCGAGGTTCGTCGCGGAGAAAGGGGTCGTCGAAAATGCCCGCCTCAAAATCAAGGCAGTACTTGATGATGGTCTCGTCGGAGAAAGCATCGTCATCTTCTTCTTCTCCGACGGTGGAGGGGTGGTGGGGGCGGTGGGCGACAGCAGTGAAGGAAGAAGTAGGGATGTACGAGGTGAGGAACCAGGTCAAATCTGAAATCAAACCCTGTTAAACATGAAACTACGTCGTTCAGAAAAGTAAGATACATTTAAGCTCAAAACTACTAAAATACCCCGGTAGTAAAACTAGTGGAGTACCATCGCGTATTGCGCGATATTATTAATTTATATATTGAGATTAAGTTTCATTTAAAATTTTAAAGTTTAGTCATCTAAGAAAAATTATATGAGCTGTGAAGTGAAATAATTAATTTAGTTAAAAATTGTTCAGTATTAAATAAATACAATAAAATTAATTATTTTTATAATATTTCATTCAAATTATTTAAAAAATAATTATTTATATGTTGATATTAATTTTAAAATGTTATCATAATTACATGTAGCTCATTGTAATAAATGTATATTCTTGTTCTGTAACAGCAAGATGTGGAACAATTAAGTGTGTTACTACTTGCGAATACTTGGGTAATTGCTATATTAGGTTCTTTTAATTCTTAATGTTATCGAGGTGTGTATCTGATTCAGCGAATACTTTCTGGGGGCATCTTGGTAAGAGAAACGATTGGTTAATTATAATTGGTTAATTTCGACAAGGTAAGAAAGAATTGGGAGGGTTTAAGCAAATATTTGTCGTCCTATAACTGATACATGCATCTGAATTGATTTATCTTTGCGCCGGTGATCGATGTTTAACTAATGTGAGTTATTCTGAACCGATTACATTCATTATATATTTTTTAGATTTTTATATGTGTTAGTTTGCATTTTAATTCATATTTGATATTTGTTAGTTTGCATCTTTAGTCGTAGAAATTTATGAAATTAAAGTGTGGTGGTTACACCAAAAGTGTTCTATATTGGTGGGTATTTTTATTATAGTTATTGTTCTGCTACTCGTGGGATCAACTCTGCTTGCTATTGTGCTAATCTCATTTCGAGAGTTTGCAAATTATTTTGGTGAGTGAAACGACGTTCGCCACTTAGACTCAATAAATAACCATAATAGACTCCTAATAAGCGATTTTAATGCAATGGTTACCACAGATGAATACAAAGGCCCTAGAAAGCCTAACCCAAACAGTATTAAATATTTCTCTGTATTCATTAGCCAAAACAAACATAATACTCTTTTCACTGTGGAGAACTCTTTTACTTGGACTACTGGTAGAAAAACCTCAACTGCAGAAAGATTAGATAGGGCATTAGCTGGTGAAGATTGGATGGAAAACTTTCCAAACAGTTTGATTCATACTTTAAATAAACATACTTCGGATCATTGCCCTTTATTACTAAACATAGGAAGTAAAATTAACACATTTCCCAAACCATTTAGATTCTTAGATGTTTGGCTATCTTGACCGGAACTGAAAGGCATAACAGCTGAAAATTAGAATCTAAAATCCATGAAACTGGAATGTTTAAACTTTTCCTTAAATTGAAAATACTGAAACTTGTACTCAAGACATGGAACAAGGAACATTTTGGTGACATTAATGCAAATATTAAGAAGGCTAAAGAGGAACTTAGGATTCAGGAAGTTATTTATGAAACTCAATTTCTGACCTAATTCAACCGAACCATAAAAATGCTTTGGTACTCAAAGCTCTATATGAACAAAAGTTGTTTTGGAAACAAAACGCGAAGGTCAAATGGTTTAAAGATGGGATGAGAACACACAGTTCTTTCATGCCTCAGTTAAAGAAAGAAGGTTAAAACAAAATATAACTAAAATAAAATCATCCCAGGGACTATGGATAGATAATTCAGTAGGTACTGAGAAAGAAGTCATTGACTTTTACACTCAACTACTAACTGATGACTCAGATGAAAACTTTCTAATTACATATCTCATTTTCTCAACCAGATACCAAACTTGATTTCAGAGCAGGAAAACATTAAGCTACTAACTGAACTGTCACTTTCAGAGGTTAGAAATGTAGTTTTCTCACTAAATCAAGATAGCACACCATGACCAGATGGATATACAACAAGTTTCTTTAAACAAAACTGGGATCTAATCGGTGGGAATCTGCTTAGTGCAACTGTGGATTTTATGAAAGGTAACATGATACCCTCGGTCTCGGGAATAGCTAGTATCTGGATCTCATTGATTCCTAAAAAGGAAATCCCAATTAATTTTGCTGATTTTAAACCTATAAACCTCTCTAATTTTATAAACAAAGTTTTCTTAAAGCTAATGATGGAGAGAATGTCTGCTTTAATGGGAAAATTTTTATCTCCCAACCAAACGGCTTTTATAAACAAAGGGAGATTGCCGATAATATTATTTATTTGCAGGAAATGTCAAGATTTCTAAACAATAAACATAAAGACCCTAATTGCATCATTAATCTTGACCTTGCAAAGGCTTTCGATAGAGTAAACTGTGATTTTTTATCTGTTGTTCTGGAAAAAAAGGTTTTCATTCAGATTTCATCAAAATAGCTGTAAACAATTTGTCATGGCCTGGTTTTCAATAATAATTAATGCGAAACCCTCAGGTTTCTTTCAAGCTTCGAGGGGTATTAAACAAGGAGATCCTCCATCTCCTTTTTTATTCAATATTTTTTCGGAAGCCTTTGGTAGAATCTTAAATTTCATTTTCCAAAATGGAAAATTAAGCTATTATAAACTGGCAAAAGATTTATTCCAATTTCGCATCTAAGTTATGCTGATGATACGGTATTATTCATTCAAATGAATAAGCCGACCATTATCAGACTAAATGCTTTTTTGGAAATTTTTGAAGTCACTTCTAGACAGAAGATAAACTATGTGAAGAGTAATTTTTTCATTAGCAAGCATGCTAACAGGAACCAGATCCATCTTACAAAAGGTTAGCTAGGAATGTGACAAGGTAAACTCTCGTTCATTTATCTCGATGTCCCATTTTTACAGATAGAACCAAAACTGAATACTGCCAGTCTCTGTTTGAAACTTATGACAAACTGCTAAAAAATTGGAAAAACAAGTGGTTATCCATGGCAGGTAAACTCATTCTTATAAAATCTGGGATGTTTTCAATTCCACAACACTTATGGGCTATTTTAAATCCACCAAACTCAGTACTCAAAAAGCTGAAAAAACTTGTAACTCATTTTTTGGGGAAGATACTAATCAGGGTTATAAAAAGGTGTGCAAGAGTTGGAATAATCTCTGTTTTCCTCAAAACCAAAATGAGATGAGCTTTAGAAACTTCAAAGATATAATCAAAACATTTTCATTGAAACTGTGGTGGAAGTTTCAACAGGGAATAACCCCATGGTCCCAATTTATGTGGCCCGTTCCTATTAGTAAGAGAAGCTCATATAACTGAAAGGATTGTTCAGATCACCATGTTGGCTGAAACCAACTCTAGAGTCATTCATGGCCAAGGTTTTGCTAATTTCCTAACCTCTAATTGGACAGGTTTTGGACCCATTCAAGATGTTTGTTCTCATGTTGTTGTTAATGAGTTTCAACACCTGGCCATAGCAAATTTTATTAACAACAAACATCAATTATTGTTTGTGTTGGTTCATTACAGACATAAGCTTCCGTGTGCACTTCAATGGCTCTTGTATTGAACTTCCTCAAAATTTGTTGATTTTGGAGTCTGTTGATAATTGCATCAGCGTCCACAATGGTTTGTTTGTTGAAGGCTCTGTTACGTGCTTGTGGGCTCTTATCAATAGTCTCCGATTGCAATTTGTAGTTTGCAAATGGTAGAAATGCGTGTTGAAATAGCGTGCGACTTAGCTGTAATTTGATTCGCTGTGACATTCTTGATGTTCTGCTGGCTTTCATACCCATCCTGCAATGTTTTTATCCTTCGAAAAGTCCAGCATTCATGCCTGATTGTACTGAATTTGTTGAGGAAGGAATGTCCACACAAAATATATAAGTTGTCTTTGCTAAATTTGACTTGTACAATGCTCTTGTAAGTAATCGAATGAACTGGAATGGTACAAGTCATTAGGTGATGATTACCTATTCTAAAATTGCATCGTGAATAAGCTCAATCGATAGAGGGTCATAAAGGGCATAGGATACAGTTATATTTCCTCAGTTTTTGACAAACAAAGAAAATCACCAAAGTATCAACTTTGATCATGTCTTTCTTCGGTGAATTATTTTGGAAGTTAAGTTGTTTAGACTTCAGAGTTGACTCAATGCATTAATGCAATGAAATCGTTATTCAATTGCAAAATAGAAAAGAAATTTCAATTGCAAAATAGAAAAGAAATTTCAATTGCAATTGAAAATCCGTCTGAATTAAAACAAAGATAAAGATTTGCCATACCCATCAATGAAGACAATTTACACTAAAGTTGTAAATATTAAGGCTCATCAAAAGGTAAGAGAATTTAATGGTACCTCAAATTTATAATTTATCAATCACCTATATTTACAAAAATTATTTGTTGTTTATCTTTCAGGTGGTCACAACAAGAGTGCGGATTCTTTTCAAAAATATACTACAAAACTATCACTACATGGCCTGTCAGAAGTGTTTCAGTGCTAAAATTGTATCATACAACTTTGATTTCAAATGCAATATCTGTGAAGAAAAACAAACTTCAGCACCAAGATATCTTTTTGATTTTTTTTCCTTTTACTATGTTTCTAATAATAATTAAACTGACTTTTAAAATTATTATAATAATATAATATTTAATACTTATCAATTATACTGGAGCAGAATATAATCAGTACTTGTTTTGATCAATTCCATTAATTAAAAATTTTAATTAGCAAATAATTAATATTACAACTATGAAAGATCTCTTCGCATATTTTCTACATATTTAATTGTATACCTTATAATTAAGGTCAATAATTAATGGTCTCAAACATGTACAGTAAATAATTTCATAACTCGAGATACTTATTTTCACATGATAATTTTTAGTAGAAAAGTTAGAATTCCAAAATTACGCAAATGAAAGAGTGTGTGTATATATATTTTTTTAGTATATGCATTTTTGATAATTATGAAAGATACAAATTGCATTATAGAATTTCATGTGCTATGCACGCTAGGTTTCCTATACTACAAGAGTATTACTTTTTCAAAAATAAAAAATAAAATTACGCTAATTAAATAGAGTATATATATATTATTATTTTTAGTATATGCATTCTTGATAATTATGGAGATACAGATTGTATTATAGAATTTCATGTGTTATGCACGCTAATTTTCTTATATAAGATTATTACTTTTTCAAAAATAAAAATAAAATTACGCTAATGAAATAGAATATATATATATATATATATTAGTATATGCATTTTTGATAATTATGGAAGATACAAATTGCATTATAGAATTTCATGTGCTATGCACGCTGGGTTTCTTATACAAGATTATTACCTTTTCAAATATATAGACGATTATGATTTTTATTTAAAAAAAGATTATGATTAACAAACAAAACTTTTCCCTATATAAAAAATATAGGCATCATTCCTAGAATACTCAGATTTCACCACTAAGTTAAACTTCCATCACACAAACCGTGAAAAAAAAGACAAGTAAATAAATATAAAAAACCAAGGTATAATTGTAGCAAATAGAAAAATTTTCTTGAAATTGTTCGCCTCGTCCTTAGGCTTCATAGTTATTGTAAAGTTACATTACACGAACAGTGAAAAGACAACTGTCATAATTTTTTAAAACTAAATCCCAGTTTTAAATATGTTTTTACATAGGTACGTTATTCAATGATTACATTTCCTATTTATAGTCATCAATAAGATAAAGGTCAGTGGTCCGGATAACAATTAAAAAACGGACTCAGATCAAATAATTAGATTATATAAATAGATATATACGCATAATAGGTTGTTGACTTTAATATGGACATTTCATTTTATTCTTCATTTTATATCACGTAAATGCATTATCAAATATTGACGAATTTTCTCAATTAACATATTGTACCAATATAAGTTGCACAGAATCCTGATAAAATGATTTCCCGTAATGAAGTCTGTATTACAGACTGAAATAAATAGAGAGTACAAATCAAGTAAACTAGTGCTAGTAGAACTCTAGCCTAGTCAGCATGTCTATCTAGAATCAATCAATCAAGTCTAATCAAATCAATCAAATCTAATCAGAAATATGATTTACTCTAACACCCCCCTCAAGCGAAGCGTCGGATGCTCAGCGACGCAAAGCTTGGATCTGAAGAACTCGAACAAAGGACGAGAGAGGCCCTTAGTGAAAATGTCAGCAATCTGAAGAGCAGTGGAGACATGGGCGACACGCAGCTTGCCAGAAGCGACCAACTCTCGGACAAAATGGTAATCGATGTCGATGTGCTTCGCTCTCTTGTGAGCAACAGGATTCTGTGCCAAGAAAATAGCACTACTGTTGTCACATAACAGCAGTGGAGAGCCAGAAAGTGGAACACGAAGATCACGAAGAAGGTGAGCCAACCAGACGACC
>JAULKM010162868.1:0-16290 GCA_032355605.1 Rubia tinctorum | reverse complement strand
CCATCAATCCAAACCTCCATCCCCGTGTTAGTTTAGTGATGGCCAGGCATGAGAGAAGAACTTGAAGAACCACCAAAATGCCGTAGGTGCAATGCGTTCCTGTGCCCCAGCTATTTGTGCACGGCTCTCCTTCATAATGAGGGTCTTTCCGATGAGAAGAACCCTCGTTCAAGCTGATTAATGGACCAGCTCCAAACACTTGCGAGCAATAGAAAAAGGCTGCAGAATCTGTCTCCCAGAAGGAGAAAAAACCCAGTGCATACATAGCTATTGAAACCTGATTGGAAATGAAACTTTGAGATGTGCGAATGCAAGAATGTAGCATGCAGTTAAGAAAAAACCAAACCAACTGAAGGTATCATATGCGTACAGTTTTGTAAAATAAATCTCAAAACCAGGGGAAGAGAAGACATAGATTATGGAGGATGATATCTTGGGATCCTAACGGTTGGGATATCCGCTTGATCCAATCTAACTAAACCTTTAGTCTTTGCACTAAGTTGTTCCCATGGTATTGTTTCAGTCGTTAAGTTTCCCAGCCGGGCTAGAGAGTCCGAAACCGTGTTTGGTTCCAGAAAGATATGTGTAAGAGAAATGTCCCCTAAGCTGTACCTCAGTCTTACACATATAGAATAGAGGGAATGAGGTGTTTTTTTAGGGGTAGTTGTGTATGTTAAAACCTGTACACAATCTGTTTCAATGCAAGAGTAAGTCCATGCCGCTCTATTGATAATTTCCAAAGAAAATTCAAGAGTCCTCAGTTTAGCCTGTAGGGGAGATTTCTCATAAGATTTATAACTATAAGCACTCACCATTTTGCCTTGAGAATCCCTGAAAATGACTCCACGAGAGCTATAATTACCTTGCAAAAAATGATGCATCTATGTTGCATTTAATTCCACACACATGTTTCTTCCACACACATAAGATTGGAGGTTTGAAAAAGTTTTTTCTCAAGGAAGGCATAAGACCCAATTGGATCCATATATGATCAGTTTTTTCCCCAGACATTGAGTAAGCTGCAAAGATATTAAAAGTAACTTCTTTAAGATTATGCACTATTGCAGCCACCGTGGATGTAAGTCCCTAAAAAATGTACTTATTCCTAGCCTTCCAAAGAGACCAAAAAGTTGTAATGCCCAGTACAAGAATCATTTTGGACTGAATCCTAGAGAAGCCAGGGTTGTTAATGTAGAAAAAGAGTCTATCCCAGCAAGAGTTGAAAGTCTGACTTGTAATGAACATACAAGCATGTATTTGTTCCCAAACTAGACAAGTGAAATGACAGCCATTTAAAAAATAATCGCGTAGTGTTATGTAACTAGTATATTTAACGAAGGAATAGTCAATTTTATATGTTTAATTCACACTAAAATTCTACTCAAACTTTTCTAAGTCAAATCCATTTATTTACCTCACAATGTAATTGTCATCAAAATATTCTATAAAGAATTTTAAAATACATGGAAATATAACATATGAGAACTAAAAACACCATGCCAATTGAGTTTAAACTAAAAACCATCTGATGTTGCTGATGTTGGTGTTGAATTTGAAGTTGCTCCCGCTGAAACTCTGCCAGAGATTGCTTCCCGATCAGGCCCTGCTCGTGGTTTTGCATTATCTCCAACGGATTCTTTCAGGTCTTTGAATCCATGGGTTGGAAACGGTGAAGACGGGAAGCGGGGAATCCGACGGAGGAGCGAGAAGCGACTGAATCGACGGAGCGGATTTGGGTTCGGGCGACCGTGGCGGAGGAGGGTGACAGGTCTAGTGGCATAGGAAGCGGCCGTGTGTCATCGACAACACCCACCATACATTCCACCCCATCGACATTGCGCTTCTCCGGCGAGATCTAAGGCAACATAGATTCTAAAGTAGTGGCGGCAGTGGAGGAGGCGGTGGAGGGCAGAGGTGGAGAGATGGATGGTCGACCGATGACGAGAAGAAGACGCAGGAAGACAATGAGAAATAGGAAAAGGAAAAGGAAAAGGAAAAGGGAAAATAGAAAAATAAAAATGAAAAATGACCATTTTGCCCCTTAAATCAACGTTTTGACCGGGTTTAACGGTTTGACCCAACGAATGTACCATAAGTTACCAATTTTGTTAGTTAAGGGGGCTAAAGTAATGTGAAGAAAGGGGAGGGCCAAAGGTGAACAATGGGTATAATTCGAGGGTATTTGAAGTCATTTGCTTTTTGTTTTTTCATTTTTATTTAAAGTAGTTTCTAGACCTCTTCAATATTGATATAGAAATTAATAATAAATAATGGATTCATTGCTAGTTAGGTTGTTTTCTCCTCAACAAACCATTCAGTAATGCAACCATCATTCAAATGAACAAATTATTATCTATACGTCTGTCACTTGCGAGGTCTTCCTATTGTGAAAATAATGACTAACTACATATTGTGAAATTATAAATTAAGAGCTTGATCAATTTTGAAGGTTAAATTATAATTAATGAATTTTCAAGGTAAATTTTAGGAGAGACTAAAATATTATGAGTTGGACTGCAAAAACTTGAAATAATATAAAAACTAAATCATAAAACCCTTTCTTCATCGCCTAATGCTAGAGCTTCTATTGACACTCTCTACCTTCAGCTTTCTACGCCCCGTCTCCGCCTCCACCTGTTTGCGACTCAAAATGATAGGGTAGGAGTGGTGGCTGCCCCTCCGAGATGGTAGAAATGGTGATTCGACTCAAGTTTGGATTTTGTCGGTTTTGTGGTTGATTCAGCAGGGCTGCTGAAGTTGGGTTTGGGCTCATTGTCGCCGTTATCGTCGGGTGAATTTATTTGTGTAAATTTATTTATATTTATTGTACATGTAGTTATATTTATGTTTATATCTATTATAAAAAGTATTAAATTTAGTTCGCCAACTTAATCCAATCAGTTAATCAAGATACGGAGAATGGGAACGACACGACACGAAAATCATGAAACACATGGGCATACCATTGACCGATTATTACTTTTATAGCACGACACAAAATGACACAAAACCTGATATGCACAAGCGCAACAATGACCGTTAAACTATAAAAATACAACACAAAGCTATCACAGGCCTGAAAGCCAATCTGACAATCCAAACCCAAAATCCAGAGTCTAAATAATTCGGACATAACCCAACTCGACCCAAAGTTTGAGAGAATAAATAATTAAGAATTAAGAATTAAAACAAAATAAAGTACAGTATGTGAACTTAATTGGTTAATTATCGCACCTATGTTCCAACATCAAATATCTAACCATGTATGTAAAAAATAAAAACAAGAACACACAGACTTAGTTACCTAGTTCAATGAAATTCACCCATGTCTGCGGGGTCTGGCTCAATTGAGAATTAATCCACTAATCAGAAATATAGAGTACAATGCACATTATACACATACACTTATCTTTTCTAATTACAACGTGCGGATTTTAAAACCTCTCCTTTCTACCTATCCGCCTTTATCATACTCCCTCTGATCCCGTCCAGAGGAATTAAGGCACACGACTATGAACTTTGATCAAAGAGTTTGGATCATATTGGAACACATACTCAAAGTTCTCGGCTACGTTAAATACACAAAAACCTGAATGCTGATTTTCTCCAATTAAATCCGCAAGTAACTCACTCAGAATGTCTTCTATTTATACCATCCCACGCATCAATCCCTGTGCGAATATGATCCTTCTCTACATAATATTATAATTACAATCAAATCTCTTGGAGATAGGAATTGCCAAATCTAATCCCTTAAAGAAAGGAATTTGAATACCTCGTCCATATCTTTACTATAGCCGAATATTCCTAATCAATTCCAATTCCATAAATCTAATAAAATCTCATAAATATACGAATTGATATATTCTCTAATAAAAAACCACTTGGTAAGATATTACTTCTCGGATTACATCTCAACATTCCTTATCTCACAAACACTCCTTCTTTGATGTTGCAACATACCAATACCATATTTTCATAATTTCCACAAATTATCATTTTCAATAAATCTGGACTTTACAAGTATGCATAAAATAGGACGTCTAAAAACAAAAGGTAGGAACAAAAGAGATTGAAAGATTTTGAAGGAGTAAAAATAACAAGTTGCGTGATGATTTTAAAAAGACAAAACTGTAGTAAAAAAACCGTGGTGAGAGGACGGGTACACACGATTTCCTGTGGGTCCTTTGGATCATGGCCAAAGGTGCTATTGCTATGCTGTTATCTTGTGAGCCACGGTCTTGGAGAAACGAGTTAATGAGAATGGAGAGAAAAGTGAATTTTACATGGTTTAGTGTTATTTCACATTTTTTAATAATTGATATGTTTAGGGTTTAAAACATACTTCTATAGATTCAGGGTTTGAAATATATTTCTATCAACAATTTTGAATATTTGAACAATTTCTTGATTGGATTACTTCATTGGTGGTGTAGCGTTTGAGTGTCCATGATGGGTGGCTGCTATGGACTTAGAGATGGCTGATCTTCGCACTCAACAGACGTGGGAGTTGGTTCCGCGTCCTCTAAATGTAAATGTTGCCAGCTCTAAATGGGTGTATTGTTTAAAATACTATTCTGATGGCTCACTTGATCAGCACAAGGCCAGGTTAGTTGCTCAAGGTTTCTCCCAATTACCTAGTTATGATTATGATCATACATTTAGTCTGGTGGTGAGATCATCAAAATTTTATAATGTTTTGTCACTTGTTGTCACTCAAAATTGGCCTTTACGACAACTTGATGTCAAAAATGCATTTTTATATGGTGTTCTTGACTCTTGGGTTCACATAGAGCAACCTACTGGTTATAAATACCTCACGTGTCCTGATTATGTTCATTGTTTGCGCAAGGCCATTTATGGTTTTAAACAAGTTCCTCGTGCTTGGTTTCAATGTTTCAGTTCATTTTCGGTTTGCCTGGGTTTTGTGTGCAGTTCTGCAGATACCTTATTATTTGTGTTTTCACAAGGTGCATTTCTACTTTATTTACTGGTTTATGTTGATGACATTATTCTCACCGGGAATGATGGTCATCTCACTTTGAATTTTACTGATCGGGTTAATCAGAAGTTCAAGATTACTGATCTTGGCACTTTACAGTATTTCTTGGGATTGGAGGTTGTTCGTACTTCTGATGGCTTATTACTTGGACAGGCCATATATGCCAACACCATTTTGTTGCGCATTGGAATGTAGGATTCGGTGCCGGTTACTATTCCTTTTGTAGCATTTTTGCAGCTTTCAAGCTCTTCTGGTAAGCCATTCGAAAATCCCACACTTTATCGCTCTTTGGTTGGTGCACTACAATACTTGTCCATTATGCATCCCAACATTTTTAATGATGTGAACACAGTCAGTCAGTATATGCAGGCTTCTACTAATGACCATTACCAGACTGTTACTTGAATTATGCGTTATGTCCATGGTACTATGCACTATGGGCTTCAGTTTTACAAAAATTCTTCCGCTTTACCTATTTTGGGTTATTTTGATGCTGATTCGGCTCGTTGTATTGAGACTCGTAGGTCTACTTATGGTTATGCAATTTTTATTTCATGGAGTGCTAAGAATCAACATACGGTCTCTCGTTCTAGTTGAGAATCAGAGTACCTGGATATGGCCAATACTGTCGCGGAACTAGCTTGGTTGATGAACATGCTTCAAGATTTGCGCGTTACTGGGAGTGTGCCGCCTGTTTTTCTATGTGATAATAATATTGCCCTCTTTCTTTCTTAGAATCTTGTTTCACATAAGTGAGCCAAACAAATTATTATTGATTATCATTTTGTGCGTGAGATGGTGTCTTCTGGCAAGCTCAAGGTTGCTTATGTTCCGACAGACAAACAATATGCTGCCATCTTTACAAAGGGTTTATCTCGTCCTCAGTATGAGTTCTTACGGTTTCAGTTTTGCATTGCGACAAGTCCCACGCTTTAACATGTCACAAATTTAACACATAGACACAATAATTTACATCAAATGATCAAAATCTAACTTTAAAATTAAACACATAATTGCAGTGAAAAAGTAATTATGAAAGAACTAATTAAAAAAAGGTTTGGTTGGAACTTGGAATATCAAATACTAGAAATGAAACGTCAAATATGGTAGTAAAAGTGCGCGAAAAATAAAACATCAAATCTATGATCTCCATCGAGCGACGGCAGGGTGGAAATATTAGTGTGGTAAATTTCTGAATTCATGTTTTGAACAAACCACTTTTCTTAAAGGCAGACCCCAAAATTTTGGAAAAATTACAGTTTTAATCCCTAATGTTTGAATCCTTTTGGATTTTGGTCCTGAATGCTTCGACTTTGTGAGACCTGTCAACAGTTAAAATGGTAACCTATGTTATGTACTCATTTGGTGAACAACGTTTTCAACAAAAATGAGAGGGTTCAAACCATAATTAGCAGAATGACTCTAAAATCGCTTACCACACAAATCTTAAATTTGAATAAATTCTTTCACTATTTTAGTAGTATTGCAGATTTCTAGAAAAAGGATTTACAGTACTATTGCAAATTTCAAGAAAAAAGATTTACAGTACTATTTCCGTCCTAGTTGAATTTGCACCCTCATCATTATCACGCTGTTCAAAAAACATGTTTGACCGTTAATTTCTTTACCTACGTATAATAACGGCAAATACAAATTTGATATTAAGAAACTACTTGTTACGACGAATTGAACAATATCATATAAGATAATATATTTGTTCATATAGTTATTCCAATATGTGGTTAAATTTTGAAAGAAAATAATGTCAAAAGAGTAAAATTGTAAATTCAACTGGGACAGAGGGAGAGTATTATTTCAGATCCGTTGAATCAATACAGTAGCTGTACTACAACTATGGGTTGTGGAATGCCCAATTTAGGATATAGACGGAGAAAGACTACCCATTCCTCCATTTGAATATTTTACTTTAGGCCATGTTCAATGGTAGAAACCGCTAGTGGTCTTTTACCAATTAATAAATATATTGTTTTTCGCAATCTCTCTCTTCCACTTCACTCTAAGAGACCATCATTTTTTTCTTCCACGGTGGTAATAGACCATTCGGTACTATTCATGGACCCTACTTGATTTTCTCCATCCTATTCATTAATTTTACCATTAACATTTATTCTAAATAAATTTGTCCACCCAAAATAAGTTAAATATGAAATTTAATAATATATTATAACATTTAAAATAGAATTTCATTTTTCCAAAAAATAATCATTTTTTGGATCTTTTATATATCGTCTTTCGTCGCAAAAAATAAATAAAATGCATTTTCTTTTTCTAGAATTTTATTTAAAAATTTAAAAATGCATAAACAGTACGAGGAATATATTTTGATGTAATTATTTAAAAATATTACATTAGCAAAAACCAATTACTCCCTTCGTCCCAGGAGGTTCGTCCCAGGAGGTTTTGCAAAAAGATAATTTGCTTCTCAAAATTTGGTGTGGGCCTTGTGTCAGTGTACATGGGAATAGTGGGGTTTGGGTTTTAAATTTTTAGCCCTTGTAAACTTTATTTTGGGGGTAAATTACTCCCTCCTTTTTTGTTATTCCCGCTGGAATGTTCACAACATTTGCGCCAAACCAAATTTTGAATGTCTTGTTCATTAGAAAAAAGCATACAGTACAACTGTAAATTTCTAGAACCCATCCCAGCCTATGAATACACTACTGCAGGGAAGAGAAAATTACAAACCCTAACATTAAACTCAAGTTCCAAGACCCAAGTTGAACATGGCCTAAACTACTTCTTCATTTCCAAACCCCTAACCCAAATTTTTGGGTAATATTTGGGGAACCCTTAGCTTGCAAAGGTGCATGTCATTGAGCCCTCCAAAACTCTCAAAGGAGTTGGTTGCTCTCTGAAATCTGCATCTTCCCACTCATCATTGGGTTTTTGTGATGGGGACCATAGTGAAGAAGAACTTGACCAATGAAGAAAGACAGCACTTGGGGGAGTTTCTCCTTGCGAACAACCAAAATGGGAAGATCCGTCACAACAAAAGGGAAGAGGCAGTAGCGATGTTCCACTGCAGCATCCGCACGCTAAGCACAATCTGGTCTAGGGCTCGTGGCTAGCTAGCTTATGCCCATCCCTTAGATCTCCGTCATCGGATGTATGGACATCCTCCGGCCAACAAGAAGCCCATAGATCTGGATACCTTGCGAGCGCTGCCTGCATCAAGACGGAGAACTGTCAGAGGGACTGCTGTAACTTTAGGAATTGGGAAGAGTAGTGTACAGAGAGCTGTAACAGTGAAGATAATTAGGAGTCACACAAACAACATCAAACCATCCCTAACAGCATTGAACAAAATATCACGTGTAATGTTCTGTTTATCAAAGCTTCAAACAAATCTCATGTTCAAAAACCTTGACCAAATTGTTCACATTGATGAAAAGTGGTTTTATATGAGCCAACCCACAGTTAGATATTTGTTAGCCCCAGGTGAACCCAAGCCATTTCGTACCTGCAAACATATATCCCATATCCCAAAACTCATGTTCATTTGTGCCATTAGTAGACCTCTGTTTGGGGAAGATGGGGAGGTTATCTTTGATGGGAAAATAGGCATATTCCCATTTGTTCAAGAACAGGTAGCAATCAACAACAACATAAACAGACCAGCAGAGACAGTTGAGCTTGTACCAGTTCCCCGAATTAACAGAGATGTGATAAGAGCGAAAATAATAACAGAGGTACTACTAGAATCAAAGTCAGGTGGCCAGTAGGCAGGAGCAAAAACATTTTGATTCAATAAGACAATGTAACATCGCATATAAGGAACAATGATGCAGATTTCAGGGCTGTTGCCGGGACTGATGGTTTTAATATTAATCTGGTGAGCCAACCAACAAACTCACCAGATTTGAACATATTAGACCTGGGCTTTTTCAACTCAATTCAATCACTTCAGCAAGAAAATCCTTCATCAAATGTACCTCATCTAATGCATGTTGTATATTAAGCATTTGCTAGGGAAGATGCCAACACATTGAACAAAGTGTTTGTCACACATCAGCAGGCTATGATCGAGATAATGAAGGTCCAGGGATCAAACAATTACAAAATGCCACACATGAACAAGGACAGGCTGCTAAGGGAGGGGAGGTTGCCAAGACTACTACAAGCAAGCTAAGAAGTGGTAAGGGGCAGCATAGAGCACTTGTTGGAGGTTCAAGGCATAGATGCAAGTATTGTTCCTCTAATGTCCAGTTTAGGTTGTTCCATGAGGCTAGTTGAGCTCATTTTTGGGGGTTGGTTAGGTGGCGACTTTTGTAAGCCTGAAACATCTCATCTTTTGGTGTGCCGGAGATGTTCCACCCCAACCCCGTGTGACATGTAAAAGTTTGACATGAATGCATGAATGTTATTTTGGCAACATATTGTAATGAAAAAAAGCCAAGACAACTCGGCCATTGCAAGTTAACATGCAGCAGCAAAACCCCGCCACGGTACAGGGAAGATGCACATTTGTTCCACAGGTCACACATTAACAAAAAGACATCTATGTATGAAACTGAGCATAGTCATTCAGTAGGTCACACATTAACATGAAGCACAGTAAAAGCACACACAGTTCACAGACTAAAGATAGCACACCCGACAATGGTAGAAACTTATAATTTTCACACAAACAGAGACATTTTTGTACGTGTTCAGGCAGAAGAACACAACATTTTTTGTTTTACACTCAACAATCCCAGCAAGGGAAGATGCATACCCATTTCTTGAAGACAAATAACAAACCCGACAAGGGTAAACATAACCCGGGAAGGGTACACATCGAAATTTAAAAAAATGCAAACCCTGCAAGGGTACAGAACTCTAACGACACCAATAGGGCATGCAATTGATAAACGAGCAGAGGAAAGAAATCACCGTAGCATGAAGGGGCAACCGTTCTTCTTTAGAACTTGCAAAAGTAAGGGAAGATGCTTCATTTTCCCGGTCTTTGTCCTGTGACAGTAGATCAAAGGGTCACAAAATGAACCGTCAGAATAAAAAAATATCGCTCAACATTCTTAAGCTGTCGAAAACAGAGTCAATTATCGAAAAAATTGGGTTTCACTTATCTTTTCCCGGTGGAAGACGAATCATCCGCGAGGGATTTCCTTCTCAATCGTTCCTTCCGCTGTATTTTATGATACCCGGGTACCAACAAATAAATTACGGCATTGTTGCCCTTCGAAGTGTCATTGGAGTGGCTACCGGAGTCAGAGGCTCCTTCCGCCGCTGACAACTCCATGGAGGAGGAGCAGCGTGAAGCCCCTTCCCCGGCGACAGTGATTTCTTGTTCACCCTTCGGGACTGGGGGGTTGTCTGGCCGCCACTGCAATTTCAAGCCACAATCGGCCGCCTGCAGGGGGTTACTTTGCCTGTTACGGATAGAATCATCCACGACGACACATAGGTGGACCGGATCTGAGCCATGTCGGCCATCACAGTAACCCGGCGCCATCGTGTCATCCTCATAGGCGTCAACCCTCAGTATAGAGGTTGCATCATCCGCCTCAGTTTCTTGTACGAACTCTGACTTACTGTACGTGTTGGAGACTAACAAGTGGAGCAACCACGACAAGATTCGCCTGAAGAATTGTTAAAATGGCCCATGTTTGGACAAACAATGACCAGGGTTGCAGAGAAAGGCACAGGGATTTGGTAGGGAGTGGCCGAATTCAGATCTAGGTTTCAAGTTCAGAGAGCGGCGCTAGAGAGGTAAAGAGGAATATGCGAGAAAGATGAAGAGAGAGTGCTGCGTCGGATAGGGTTTTCACATTGAATAAATAAGCAGAGGAATCCAAAGCAACTTATGCTTGTGAAAAGGTGGGGGACAAGAGCATGCGAAAGTGTAGTGCTCGGGCTGCACTCATTGGAGGAGAAGGACGGTTGGGCCGCGGAAGAATAAATTCCACCCCAACCGTTCTAACAGAATTTCAAATGTTGAAACACAATAATGATGGTTATCAAATCCAATTTATAGTGATTAATTGTGGGCATAACTGCTTCTTAAGGGTGTAATTTCTGATTTTTCTTTAGGGTAACATGGTAAGTTCATCACATACATTTTGCCAAATGAGGGAATTTTTAAAAGTGTGCAGATTCTATTGGAACGGACAAAAAAGGAAAGTGTGCAAAAGTCCTTGGGACGGAGGGGGTAATTGATTTTAATTCTTTATTATAGATAATCAATCATAATTTGTTGACATAAAGGATGATAGAAGAAAATTATAAAGAAGATAAAGCATAATAAAAGAAAAGCCACCAAACCCAGTCTAGTTATGAAGAAAATTATATGAGTTCATTGCAAAGAAAACAGAGCAACGAACCTCGCAAATAACCAATCACCGCCGTGATGATATGCGTCGTTGCCATCGCCAAAGTTGCTTCAAAAATTAAACAAAAAATCACCACGAATTAGTACAGAATCATATTCAAAAGAACAGAAAACAAAAAACATGAAAATCACCATGCATTCTTACCAAAGAAATAGGATCTTCCCGAGAAATATAACTTTAGCAACTAAGAAATCAATGACTAAACAATGAAAAAAGAAATACATGACTATACAATGAAAACAAAACTGACCTTATCCGTCTTCCCCTCCAGATGATTCTTGATGGCCACAGCCTTATTGATTAAATGGCAAAAATCCTTTGGAAAATAATTCAGGAGGCGTGACATCATCAACCTTTTGTAAAACAGCTCTTAGCTGAGGCTCTGCTCCTGTTTGTGAACTTGATTCCTGCATTGAAATTGCGCAACATAATCTATTTAGTCTTGCTAGCATCAGGATACAGCAGTGGAAAATTAATACTACGGTGGTACTACATTAAAGCTGCAATTGCCAGATTTCAGTAAAATATAAAACTTTGCAGAGTTTTCATAGCTTTAGAAATGTAGCACATTACCTTGTGAGAAACTAATTCAATTAAAAACTCGACCGGAGAAAATGAAGCTAGCATAAATGATACTCAAGATTTTACAAAATATAGAGAATTATTCGATCTAGGAATCTAAAAAATTCATCTAACTGCATCTCTTGAATTGATAAAGCTATTCTGTGTGACCACTTAACCTCTGAACCTCCGTTTGAAATATTAATAACCTCCAAGAAAAATCCCTCGAGTGATCGGGGGAAGAGGCTCCGACCCCCAAATTAGTCTCAAATTTGTTCTTTTTCTAAAGACTTTTTTCGTTTTGATGTACTTACCTCAATGTTTATACTTCTTGATAGAATGTAAAACCCACAAATAATTGTGACTGTGTGCATTTATATATGAGTGATGATAGGGAGAGTGAAAATTCATAGTGAAACTTATAGAGAATGATGTGGATGCTAGTAAATGACTAAATTACTAATCACCTTCCTTAAGAGAGATGCAACTAATTAGGGAAACATTTGTCTTTTCAGTATTGCCACATCATTCACTATGTGGATTCACTATAAGTTTTCACTCTCTTTATCATTACTCTTTATATATAGTGAATACAAAAGGTATACAAGATAGAATCAGATATGGAAAAGGATATATACAAAACCAATCAGAAAGGGTATTTCTTTCTTAACCCGATTCTAATTCATCTAATGTTCTATTACTTCTAATTCTTCCACTTTGAAATCCTTTTATTCCTATCATCATGTTGGTTGTTTCGTATGCATTTGACCTATTATGTTGGCTTAAGCCGTTCGAGAAGCGATATGCTTTTGACCTCTTCTATTGGTTTAAGACGTTCGAGATACAATGGGCCTTTAAGTGAAGCTCAGCTTCAATTATTCAACTTAAGACCATAGTGTATCACTTGTGCTAGCTTAAGTTGTTCAAATTTTAAAGTGACAACTTATGTCTTGTAGTGTACCACTTCTACCACAACACTATCAACCTCAAATGCCAAAACCTTAAAAATACATCAGACGAGAATCAACAAACACCAATTACTATTTCTTATCCTCAGTATATATAACAAATGACAAGTCTTAAAAATGAAAAAAAATCATCTACCCAAAAATAAAGAAAAAGAGGGCGGTGTGCATCCGCGAGAGTAGAGACTGGCCTGAGCTCTGGGCAGCAGTTTTAGTAGGAGGCTCCACGGCGAGAGCAGGGGATGCTGTTCCTCTGCAGTGAGCCGTAGCCGATATAGCGGCGTATGGCTAAGATGCGCCGGTTGGATTCCGAGTCCATCTCAAACTCCTCCTTCGTGTCTCAAATCAAGCCACCAGACCTTGCCGGGGTGATCATCCACCCCATCTCCTCCGCCTCGTAGAACTGCTCCTCGCTGGCGAAAACTGTTGAAAGAAGCACAGATGTAGCGAGCAAGCAAAGGCCTAACACAATCGATATGTTTAATGAACCCGCCATTATTGGTTGGAGGATCCTGCTTTTCCAGCGGGAATTTACTTTCCTGCAAGATTTTAGAGAATTTGAATTGGAGACTACACGGAAAGTAGGGCGGTGAACACCTCGTTAAACAGAAAGAATACTTTGAAAGGTGGAGTAGATTAAATGCAGTAATTAGTTGGGAAGGTAAAATACTTCACAAAGTCTTATTTTAGTCATCATAAACGTTAGACCATGGTTTATTGTGCAATTATAAGAAGATTCATTTGGGATGGTTTTTTTAAAAAAAAATTGCTGATAAATTTATGGATCTACTATACAATTATCAAAAGGATATAAAGATACAAAAATATCTGGATTTCCATTTTCATTTTTTTCAGCATCGGATCGGAAATCGCCTCCGTTGATAAAAAATCGCCACCTGACGCTGGTAACCACCACCTGACACCAAAATATCATCGAATTTTTGCTGTATTTCGCCGATTCGCTCTGTCCTCCAGTTTCTCCTCGGTTTCCACCGAATTTTCACCACCTCTGCCTCCGTTTTCTGTCACAAAACCGCCAATTTTTGTCGGTGTTTCTTTTCCTCTGATTTACAGTGATTCTTTGCCAATTATCCTATTCAATGCTTCAACGCCACGGGAAGCCTGAAGCTTTGCCTCTATGACCGCAATTCTCCGGCGATTCGTTGCTTCCACTGTGAATTTGCCTCCGCTTCGGGGCTTCGACGGTGAATCTGCCAATTTGCAGTGAATCTACCTTCGCTTCAGTGCTTCAACGAGGAGTTCTTGTAAGTCGTCAGTGGGGCAAGCCAGGCGATGGTGAAGCAAGCCAAGCGACGACGAGGCAAGCAAGGCGACGACGAGCAATGGATGTATTAGGCGCATGAGATCCACACACTTTATGGAGAAGAACACGCGCGTGCGCAGCCACACGTGGGATCGGCGAATGGCCACGGCGACGGTTGACGGTCTACGGATGGACGACGACTGAGCTTCGGTCTCTGAGAGGTGAGCTTTAATTTTATTTTTTATTTTTTTGAACTGATATGTTGACGTTTAATATGTTGACGTTTAATATTTATTGACTAAGTATGTGATCAGAAATGTTATTTGATCTAGTGGTTAGAACTCTAACTGTTGAGGTTAGAGGTCAGGGGTTTAAGACTCATTGTGACTTTTTTTTGGAGAATTTATGTTTTTGATGTATATGTTGAAATTTAATATTATTTGACTAAGTGTATGTTCAATAAGAGTTTTTGATGTAGTGGTTATTTCTCTATACTTTGAGGTTAGTGACCAAGGTTCAAATCTCACCAGTTTTTTTAAAAGAATTTTATTCTTGAGGTATTGTAGTTTTTTTGTTTGTATATATTGTTTCTCTTCTGTTGATGTTTTTTATTATCCGGGTAAGGTTTAATTGATATGAGTTGAGTTTTTCATTTTTTTAGGTTTTATAGATTGATATTTGTAGTTTTTAAAAATATTTTCTCACGTTAATGTTTTTCATTTTTCGGCTGAGGTATCGGTAACAGGAGCTGATGTTTGTAGTGTTATTTTTCTGATGCTGATGTTTTTCATTCTTCGGATGAGGTTCATGTGTTAGGAGTTGATGTTTGTAGATTTTTGGTGATATAGGTTGATATTTGTAGTTTTTTAAAAAATATTGTTGAGTTTTTACGATTTTTTGAGTGAATAATTTATACTTTTGAGGTACCGTAATTTTTTTGCTGATGTTTTTATTTTTTTCTCATGTTGATATTTTTTATTTTCTGGGTGAGTTTTAGTTGATATGAGTTGATACTCTGTAGTTTTTTTTGGACTATATGGGTTGGATTTTTTGCTTTTTTTCCTCTCATGTTGATGTTTTTCATTTTCTCGGTGAGTTTTACGTGATTCGAGTTGATGTTTGTAATTTTGGTTGACATAGGTTATTTTTTTTGTAGTATTTTTTTCATTATGTTGATTTTTCATTTATTTTGGTGAAGTAAAGGTGATAGGAATTAATGTTTTTAGCTTTTGGTTGATATTAGTTGATTTTTTTAGTTTTTTTAAAAAATGGTAATTGAAATTTTGTTGATGTTTTTATGATTTTTAGTTAATGTTTTCTTAGTTGTGGTCGGCGTTTTTTCAATTTTTTTATCGATTTTTATTTTACTTTAGGCAAAGTCTTATTTTGATTTCTTCAAATTTTATTTTGCTTTCTTCAAATTTACATTTTAAATCATGGATTTTTCATAACTTATGGAAAGACCGTCTTTCAAGAGATGGGCTCTTTACTTTATATGTATTTTTTGTTGTTTTATTTGTTGTTTTATATTTTTTCTACAATTTTTTAATTGATGTTTTTTTTATTTTTCGTTGATGTTCTGGTATTTTTTGCTGATGTTTATAATTTTCAATTCGATGATCATATTAAAATTTTGCATTTAAAAACATTTTAAATAATTTTATCATATTAATTTTTTGCATTTTGAAAATATTTTAAATATTTTATGGAATTTATTTTGCAGACTGTAGATGGCGGAAAAATTATGGGGGAAAATTTGGACAAAAAAGTCCCTAGAAATTTTTTAGCAATAGGTCCCTGTAAATTTATTAGAGATAGGTCCCTGTAAAATTAATTGAGGTAGGTCCCTGGAAGTAGAATATAGCTAGAATTGCATAAAAGCCCTTGCCTAAACTTTAGGTTGGCTCACAGGTGGCCATCTCAAAGTACTTTATAATTAATTACTGATTTGTAATTAATTTATTGAATAAAAAATTATTTTAAAATGTTGATGTTCCATGTTGCTATGGCTAATTGTAGGAGTGTCATTTAATAAAAAAATATTGTTGTTTTAGTATTACTTATAGGAGTGTGTCTCTTGAAAGACGGTCTTTCCATAAGTCATGGAAAGATCAAGGTTTAAAGTGTAAATTAGAAGAAATTAAGATA